>CAUYQV010015915.1:0-20666 GCA_963574575.1 Galagoides demidoff | reverse complement strand
GGCACCTGTGGTCCCAGCTACTTGGGAGGCAGAGGCAGGAGACTCACTTGAGCCCAGGAGTTGGAGGTTGCTATGAGCTGTGATGCCATGGCACTCTACCCAGGGGGATAGCTTGAGGCTCCGTCTCAAAAAAAAAAAAGACTGTAAGTGTTGTTATAGTGTTAGAGGAAAGGCTGCTTTTATGTTATTTATTTTTATATTGTTAGGGTAAGGGTTACCTTTATGTTGTTTAAATATTGTCAGATTGTTAGAGTAAAGCTACTCTTATGTTGGGGTTATTTTTTATTTATTTATTTTTTTGATGATTCTTTTTGATAAAGTTAAATTCTAGGATTGTTTCTTTGCATCCCATTATAAAAATTATTAGAATTATAACTGAGTCAGAACAATCTTGGAGAAGCTACTCTCGGTGGTCTCCAGATCACTGGCTTTCTTCTGGCAGTAAAGCTTGGTGGACCTACTCTTATATCTGCAAGTTGGCTGGACAGTGCCAGGTGGCCAGCACCCTTTGTCTGGTAACAAGTTCAGGTAGAATTATTCGAAGATGAAAATGTTCCACTGAATTACATGTCAGGACAAATCACCTGGTGACCCACAATGACTTACTTTACAGGGAATGTGTGTGCACACGAGGCACAGATAAAACATACCAGAGAGACACAGACCTTTCTTACAGACCACTCTTGTCTCATCCATTTAAGCATTTCTTTAAAACCAGAGTGCATATGTAGGAAAGTAGGAGAAAGTTCATGGTATTGTTACCAGCATGTTTTCTCTGCAGTGGGTCCTTGGTCTGGAGATTGAAGAATGAAACCCTGACCCTTCAAATAAGTAACAGGACAAAGTTTATTTACAGCAAAATACAGAAAGAAGAGTAACAAAGGAGGGTAACAAAGACTTTGGCAGTGGGGCAGATTCCCCAGTGAGAAGCCTACAGCATGGGTCTTTTGTCTAAAGTTCATGTACTGTGTGTGTGGGGAGGGGGGTAGTGGGGGGGGGTCTTGGTCAAGATCTGTCACACTTGGCCAGGAACCAGCAGACAGAAAACATCCCACCCATGTTGATTAGCAAATGAATGAGCTCCTGGCAGTTCCTGTCCCAGGCAGGCAAAGCAGCAGGGTGTATGTTTTCACTTCAGAAGGGGCCATCCAGATGACACGTCTAGTCAGGCTGCTTTTCTTGCTCCTGTTTGTGTTCAGAGAGTGCAGCCTGGCAAATGCCCAGTCATGAATGGGGGGAGCCTGTATCAGCATGGCATGTTACAAAGTTTACCCCAACATCTTTGCTGGCTAATCACCAACTGAGTCATGGAAAGAAAGTTGTGATATCATTAAGGAAAGCTGTGAAATCTTATTTACTTCAAGAAGGATGCGTTCTAAAACAGGGCCACTCTTCATTTTGTAGAACAGTTAAAGCAGGGTTCTACTTTAAAGAAGACCTAATTTTCATTAACTTCCTAATTAGATTTTACATCCTGCAATCTAATTTCATGAGTAAATGCTGCTTGCAGAAGTCTCAGAACACCCCCCCCCATGGCAATGATTTATCCCGTCTTAGTGAGTGGGGAGTCAACTCTCTCCCATGCATTCTTTTCTTTCCCAGTATTTGTAAAAAGAATATTGCAACTGTGCTGCAACTATTTTAAGGAGTTTTAAATGAGGGCAATATAATATTTTTCTTAACTCTAATACATATGTTTATAACTGCACTTTAATCTATTTCAACTTCTTCTAACGACAGGCCACTTTACTTTGGGTTTATTTGTATAACACTTTCACTACCCCAGGCTAGTGGGCTGACAAAATGAGGAAGCCAACTCTGTGTGTGAGATTTTAAAGGGAAGGAGACGCCAAGAGCATTGCAGGAAGAAACCTATTCTTAAAGATTATTACCACAATGTCTACCAGAGTGAGGACTAGGTGGCATAATATTCTAAGATATAAATTCTCTGAGGCAGAACATAGAATTTTACTACCTAAATGTAATAAGATGTATTGTGCTATCAGCAAAGGCCGTGGAGCTCTATGTGATTAAAATAAAAAAGGATCCAAGTATCTGCCTTTAACTACCATTTAATGATAATGATTTTTGTCTTTAGCATTTATATTGGAAATCAAGAAAGAGGCAAGCTGCAGGCTATCTAATAATATTATGAATAATAATAACTAACAATTGCCCTTCTCTTCCTCCTTAGTTCTTAGCAGTCTGTGTTTATTTTCAAAGAAAGTCCTCTTTCTCCATCCTAGTTTATATGGTAATCAAAATATTACTTTAAAACTTGTGTTATACACCACCCGCTGATGAAGGGAGTTTGAGCATTAGATTTACATTAGGAAAGAAGACAGAATAAAGGGTACTAGGTATCGATCTCTTTTACATGTTATCTCATCTATTTTTCTTGGCGACCTTTAAGTACTTACTGTCATCTGTTTACTCTCATAAATGTGAAAATTAAGCCCTATAAACTGCTAATACATGTGCTCTCACAACCAACCAGTAATGGCCTGGAGTTGGCTTATGCTTGGTGAGGAAAGCAAATTGTTAAACACTTAGAATTTTTGCTGGTAGTTTAACAACAACGACGATGGAGTAGTTACACCATAAAAATCAGCAAAGGTCAAAAGACAGGCCTCCAATTCTCCAGTCTTACCACCACTCTGGGAACATGTTTCCTGGCTTATTAGACTTCAGCACAGATTTAAAGGCATTCCAAAGCACATGCTCATTTCTTCCAGGTTTATCAAGCCTTTAGATTCCTAAAGAATTCAGAACTATCAGATTCAGAGCTTTGAAGATGCTCCTTAATCCTTTGTTTTAATTTCTTCTATGTTTTTCAATTGTATTTTCCTTCCTTATTTGATGGAAACTTCTGGAGAGTTGAAGTACTCTATATATTTTGTGTTTTTCTATGATGCCTCCTGGGAGATTTACCAGAATAATAAAATTAAGCTGCAGTGTGAAGGCAAAATGGCTTGAAAACAGGTCAAGTCAAATAGTGTTGACTTCGATTATAGCTAAGTTTTATTATTTACCTAAAATGTCAACATGAATATAGTCACATTTTATACACTGAAATTTATAGATTATAGCTATATTTTTAAAAGTTAATTTGTAATCTTTTTAGTCTGTAGCCTAAAAATATGGTATCTATGTTTTAGTACAGATGCTACGCAGTACTGTATGCTACAGGCATACTAGTGGAGTTTTCAAATGATTGTGAAAATTTCAAAATAACTAAGGAAAAAAATACTATCTTACACTCTAAAATACAGCAAAATATTGAAGTAGTGTATGAGCTATCTCCTCCTGCCCCACTTTCTTAACAAAAAGAAAATTGAAGAAATAAAAGACAAGTGTAACCCAACTATCATTTTTTTGGTTTTAAAATAGCATGCTTTCATATAATTACTAAGACATTACAAAAGCCCACATAGAAAGGTTCATTTGCTAAAGCTGAAATTTTAAGATCACATGTAGGCACACAAGAGCTAAGAAATATTTATGCTCTTTTTTAATTTCAGGGGAAGCTATGGTCATGAAGTAGGAAAGCGTCCTTGGATAACGGGAGATGAGACTATTGTAGGACTTATGAAGGACATCGTAGGTAAGTACAGAGCATAGCGAATTTTTTTCTAAAAGAATTATAAAGGTCTGGGCACAGGGGCTCACACCTGTTATCCTAGCACTTTAGAAGGCTGGGACAGGAGGATAGCTTGAGGCCAAGAGTTCAAGACCAGCCTACGCAGCATAGGGAGACCCTCTTGTCTACAAAAAAATTAACACTTACGTGGACATGGTAGCTCAGACTTTAATTGTAGCAACATAGGAGGTTGGGGTGGGAGGATCACGTGAGCCTGAGAGTTTGAAAATGTAATGAGCTTTGATCATGCCACTGTACTCTAACCTGAATGACAGAGTAAGACCTTGTCTTTAAAACAAGAGAAGGAGGGGGGAAAAAAAACCTATAAGGATATTGTCATTTAGTTAACATACGTTATAAAGTCAAAATCTTATGAAAGAACATCCTGATTTTCTATTTTAAGCCTGACTAGTAAAGGGTGAGTAAACCTTTAACTTAGACTTATTCCTTCAAAATGGATATCATATAAAAATATAACCAAGTTATTTGGCAGAAAAATAAAATATTTGTGAATTTTTTCTTATATACTTTAATAGTAATATTTAATCACCCCATGAAAAAATATACATTGTGTTAATTTATAAAAAAAAAACTGAATTTTTTTTTTGTAGTTCTTCTATATAATAAACAGTTAACTTCAAATGCTAAAGGTATAAAACACCAATCATGTTTTGATTCACTACACTTTAATCCTTGATGATCTATTTAAACTTATACTTGGTGTTACTGAAAATAATATAGCTGATGCTATTCTGGTCTATAATGTGTTTGTTAAAGTGACTTATATATACTAAATAAAAATTAATTGTGTTTTAGCAATTAGAGTCGTGTTATATGGAAATATCTGAAGGCTTTCAGGAAACCCCAACTTTCAAAATAATTTTTCAAACCTCATTCCCCTATAAGCAAATCTTTATTGCTTCATATCACATGAAGGTTGGCTAATAATCACAAAACAAAGCCAACCTGAGTTGAAAGAGAAATACGTTTAGAGTAGGGAAAGTTAGACTTACATGCAGAAAAAACTATGGCAACTAGAAAATCATTAAAATCTGAGGAATATCCTGTTTGTTTAAAAACATAATTATTGACCTTCTCTTGTACATCAGGACTTGTGGCCGGCACTGAGGACATGCAGGCAGATAAGCACATCTGCCAGCCAATCCTCATGAGAATCCCAGAAATGGAAGATAAAAAGAAATATAGAATTAAGTTCTATGTACATACAGATAAGCACATCTGCCAGCCAATCCTCATGAGAATCCCAGAAATGGAAGATAAAAAGGAATATAGAATTAAGTTCTATGTACATACATAATCAAGTAAAATACAAAGAAATACAAAATTAATTATTGTGATCCACATTACAAAGGAGACTTCATTTGCCAATTGATGGAGAGTTGAATATATACATTTAGCTACTGTTTATTCTGAAATCTCATTAAAGAACTCTTAATAGAATTAGAAAGCATTTAAAAAAAATATGAACCCTGAAGGACAAACTGGAATGACAGAGGACATGCTAGAAACAAAATCTGGGGAGATGGCTATCAGGTAGACAAGTGGTAACTGCCTTTGTACAAAAATAAAACAAAACATAGCCCGGCATTGTGGAAGGTGCCTGTAGTCCCAGCTATTTGGGAGGCTGAGGCAAGAGAATCACTTGAGCCCAAGAGTGTGATGTTGCTGTGAGCTGTGATGCTATAGCACTCTACCAGGGTGACAAAGTGAGACTCTGGCTCAAAAAAAAAAAAAAGGAAACTAAATGCTCATCCCCCAATGGGGAAAAAAATGAAAAGCTACCTGCTTTATCTTGCAGATCCTTCAAAAGCTTGAGAATTACTCTAATTAGGCACCTCTAGAAGTAAAGACAAAAATTGGAATTAAAAAAGGATTTCTTGGCAATCTGTGTAACATGTAGTTAGGAACCCCCATCCCTGTCCACTCGGCGCTGCCAGGTGAATCCTCCCATCCCTCCACTTGAGGAGAAGACTGGAGGGTTAGTCCCCGGGGAAGACTAAGGTCCCAGGTGAGAACATGTTCGGCTCAATGCCATAATGAAGCACTGCAGACAAGGCATCTTAGACAATACAACTTCATTTTCAACAGTTCTAGAAGCTGGAAGTCCGTGATCAAGGTGCCATCAGGGTTGGTTTCTGGTTTGCCGAATGCTACCTTCTTGCTGTGTCCTCACATAACCATTCTTTCGTGCACTGGGGACAGAAAGAGATCTTTGGTTTTCCTCCCTCTTCTTATAAGGGCACCCTTCTTACTGCATTAAGTCTGTGCTCTTATGGTCTCATTTAACCTTAGTTCCCAGTTTGTCAACCTATCTCTAATTATAATTCAGGTTGGAGATGTGGGCTTCCACGTATTACGTATGAATTTGAGGAAAATAACTCTGTCTATAACATGTGACACAGAGAAAACAAAAGAGTTAAATAAATTTTTATCAACTTGTAATCTAATTTAGCTGCTTGTACCTAGGTAGGGGACTGGACAAATCTCCATAGTATCTGAGCCACCTAAAGGGTCTGACATAGGGGAGTTTCTTAGAACAGTGGCCCATCACACACTTGGAGGAGCACACATTCGTGTTCAATGCATCTAAAATACAGGAAAATATGTTTTTAGTTTATGAGCCATTTAAGTATGTTTAACCTAATTTTGAAAAATTCAATAGAAAAGTTGTAGGCAAAACCTCTATTTTCTACTAGATATAGCTGAGTAATCATTATACTATACGAATTTCTATTTTGTATGGCTATGTTGTAGATACACAATATCAACTTCTACTTTAAGACAACAGATTGAGTACGAACTGAACAGGCTCCCCTATGACAAACACAGAGGAATAACAGAAAAAAAGTTAAATTAAATATATAGCAAAAGTAAAAAAAAATTAAATGCAAACATCTATAGATCAGAAATATACAATCAGCAGTCTGGACTTGCAGTGTTTGGGGGGCAGCTCAGTGTGTAGAACATGAGTGCTGGGCTTCTAGAGGAAGCCCCTGAGGGAATCTGTGCAGCCCTAGATACTGGCGTCTGTACCAAGGGCCAGAATCTTCTGGGAGTAGGTTCTCAGGATCACAGAGCACTCCATCTGGCTGTCAGAATTACCTTCAAGAGTGCGTTTTCTGATTGACAAAATTCTCACCTGAGCAATCCTGGATTGCATTTAAAGGTATGTTAAATAGTTGGTAATAAAGGCTACATTTGTTTTTATTTTTTAGAAGCCAGCTGGATTTGTTCAAATATCTAACATGTAAACAAAAACCGGAAAAAAATCCACATATAATTCAAATACAGAAGGTATATTTTCCTTAGCTGTGGATTTTTTTTTTTTGCCTCTTTATTAGGTTTGCTTTCAGAACATAAACTGCATTCTAATCTTGTTATTTTGTGCTTAATATTTATCATCCTGTAAAGAGGAGCTAGGATGTTTATATACAGGCCGGGGAAATGGTAAGGTAAGATTATTCAGTGAAATTTATTTATGAAGCCAATAAACCCCGCAAAAAAGATTTCCTTTGACCATTTAAAAGTTTACAACTCTATTGCAACTTATTAAATATAGTGTTTTGTTGCCCAGTAAATACATGTATGTCACATAAAGATCACTGAAATTTTGGACCAGCCACCTCATTATTGTTAAGGAAAAAGAAAAAGTGTTGTGAGTATGGTTTTGTTTAGAAAAGTAAAGGGGCTGGACTTACTTTAAATCTTTAAAAGGAAACTTGTCAATTCTAGTTATAGGATTTTTTTTTTTTTTGGCCTGTCTTTGAAATAACACACAGAGTGATATAATTTATATTGTGGTACATAAGACTATCTTTACTTCAGACTCCACTCAAAAGTCCCAGGAGCCACATGTCTCACGGGCCAGCTGTAAATTCAGGGATTTGCACCACACCCTCGGTGGATTTTATAATTTACTAGAGCAGCTCACAGAACTCAGGAAAACAGTTCAGCCATTTATTACAAAAGGCACAACTCTGGAGCAGCCCATGGAGGAGGTGTACAGATCAAGGCAATGTTGGAAGGCCCCGCTCTGCCTTCTCTGAGTGTTTTACGCTCTCAGCACTTAGCACTTCTTTTCTACCCATTAAGGCTCTGAGTCTCTTGTTCAAGAATTTTCATAGACCTCAATTTGCAGCCTTCGTCCTCTCCCAGGAGGCCAGTGGATGGAGCTGAAAGTTCCGATTCTCTAATCCCTCCAGTCTCTTGGGGCTATCTGGTGAACAGCCCTATCCTGACAGGAGCTAGGAGTCCCACTCCAAGTTGCCTCATTATCATAAACTCAGGTGTGACCTACAGTGACTTTTTATGAATAATAACAAATGATACTTTTATCACTTGGAAAAATCCAAAAATTTGGGGACCCTTTGAGAGAAATGGGAAATAAAGACCAAATATTTCTTGTTCTACTACATACAGTACCTGTGAGACACACCTCACTTAATCTTCTCCCCTTTTGTCTTGAATGGTGTATTAATTAGAGATGTTCAGTACCTAAATATAGCATGGGACATACAAGATAGCAAATATTTTTTGAAAATGAGCAAAGGCAGGGTTTTTTTTTTCTTACTTATACATGTGTATATTAGATTTCCACTTTTGCCTTCACGAAATTAAAAAGGTTAAATTTAATGACAATAACAATGATTCATATAAGTACTGAGAACAAAAACCTCATAAAGAATAAATGAAGATAA
The DNA here is from genome assembly GCA_963574575.1 of Galagoides demidoff. Lineage (NCBI taxonomy): Eukaryota > Metazoa > Chordata > Mammalia > Primates > Galagidae > Galagoides > Galagoides demidoff. Next base: position 12,308 of record CAUYQV010015915.1, on the reverse strand, counting down.
ATACATTCAGAAAAAAAATTGGATGATTGCTGCAACAAAATATTAAGCAATAATAATAATAATACAGAGAAAGTAACATTCACATTATCAGATAGGAATATGTCTATTATAGAATACTTTGATCAGTTAACTTCTTCTTATTATTTTGTTTTTTCCAAAGTTGCAAAAAAAAGACAGCTAATATTTATAAATGAAGGTAAAAGATAATTTCAAAAAACCAGATCATGCCATATCTTATAGACAATAGAAAAAGAAATACTTCAAAATCATTCTATTTAATCTGGATACACCTGATACTAAAATTGGAGAAAATACTATAAAGGGGAAATTACAAACATATTTCACTTATAAATGTGGACGCAATATTATAAACAACATATTAACATGTTAAATTAAAAATTAATGTTCAAGTAATGTAGCAAAGTCAGTTTTTTAGACATGAAGCTCATTAAACCAATATATTTGACTTCACAAAGTCTCAAACCTTATGTGGCAAATGCACTGTTACATTTCACATCAAATATTTTTATTTTACTTTATTTTATTTTAACTGGATTCAAATTAATATGAGGGTACAATATTTAGGTAACATTGTTCTCACTTCCAGGGCAAAGTGCCAATTGTAGAAGAGCCCCCCCACCCAAGGGGCATGTTATACACCCTCACGATGTGCATATTCAGTGAGATCCCACCTCATGCCCTCCCTCCCTCTGTCCATACATCCTCCCTTTCCCCCTCCCACTTCCTTCTACCCCAAGAACTAGACTATAATCAGGTTTTATTGTTCTTAGGAACATGTAATTGTTTATATATTGATTTCATATTAGCATGGAATACACTGGATATTCATCTTTCCATTCTTGCCATACTTTACTAAGAAGAATGTATTTCAACCCCATCCAGGTAAATGTAAAAGATGTAAAGTCTCCAGCTTTTTTAATGGCTGAATAATATTTCATGGTTTACATATACCACAGCTTGTTGATCTATTCATGGGTTAGTGGGCACTTAGATTGCTTCCACAACTTGGCAGTTACAAATTGAGCTACAATAAACATTCGAAGTGTGATGATCTTTAATTTAATGATTATTTATTAAATATCTGTTTTGTTCTCTACAATTCATAGCTTATCCGAGGAAATATTTCTAACTATCTTTTGTTGACAAATGAAATATGAATTAACAGAGTCTGCAAAAGTAAACTATAAACAATATTTTAAAAACTTTTAAGCTTTACTTACTTATTTTAAATTTCAGTAACTATTATAATCTTCCCAATTCTTTACTTTTCAAGTTATATTTATCTTAGCCAGACTTGGGGTGGGACTACTACCTCCTTTCAGGACGGGGCTACTCACCAGATAGATCAAGAGATTAGAGAATTGCAACATTCAACATGGGTCTCCAGGGAAAAACGGTCCTTATATCCATTTAAAAAATTAATTAGTTCACTCTTTGCTTTAATAAAAACAGATTCTTTCAGAAGATGTTTTTGTGTATATGTGTGTGCATTTTGTTTGCATGCCCATATATGTTCCTTTTTTGGCTGCGGTCACTAGGGTACTAGTTAGTTCTGGGAAAAATCTGGTTGAGTTTGAAGTAGTAAAAACACTTAACCGTCTCTTATTTGCTTCTAATGTGTAGGTACCGTATTCTTATTTTTAGCAATTTTCCTCACATTGTACAAGAAATTTTAGATTGTCTTGGGAAGTAGATGTAGTTTAAATCATAAAATAATTAAAATATCGTGTGGTAATTAGAGTAAAGAGCAGCAAAAGTCAAATTCATTTTTCCTATTTGTTAGGATATCTGAATGTATCATGAGCAGACAGACATATACATATTCTGGGTCAAGATTGAATCTTCCACATCCTTAAACCATCACCTTTATTTCACGTAGAATTTCTCAAAAAAAGTAACAGCAGGATTATAAAAATTACTATGTGTACAACGTGATAGAGCGGATAGAGAAGAGAAAGAGATAATGAGCAACCATTTTATTCATAGACTTAGAAAAGAATTTCAATTCAGATAAGAAGAAAAACTATTAATAAAACATTTTATATAGCGCCAACAGTTCTGCAAAACATGGAATGAATAACTTTCCCTTATAATTAATGTCACATTATCAAGATGCTAGAAATAAAATTGCTGAAGAATATTATTAGTATTATTATTAAGCCTACTTTTCCCTGGGCATATAAAAATCACAAAGGGCTAGCCTCATGCATTTGGGCTTATAAAAATGTTGTAATGTGAACATAAATTTCCTTTATGAAACTTGTGGTTGACTCTCAGAGGAACAATAATCCCTAGAATCTCCCCCCTAACAGTTGCAGACCCTCGGCCATGTGCTAGCCAGCTCTAAAGGTCACAAAAATTTGTTACTTGGACAGTGGAGTGCAAAGTTCTTGGACTTAACCTAATTACAAACCTGATAGGCAAATTCTCAATAACATTTGCATAAGCTTAAACAAAATAGGCAAATTCTCAATAATATTTGCATAAGCTTAAACAAAATATACAGAACATGGTATGGCAGTTATGAGACCCCTAATGAATCCTCTTACCAAACAGTAAGCAGATTGGGGCCCTGCAAATCTTTTGCAAAAGATTTAATATTGAATTACAGTAGAAACACCTTAAGTTGACCACCCAAGGGACTGTAACGTACTAGTCAGCATATGGAAGTGGTCAACATAAAGAAAGAGGCTTACTATACTGATATGTACATATAGTGCATGTCCACATGAAAATCAGGTCAACTTCAGGAGGTGGTCATTGTGGGGAGGTGGGTAACTACGGAGGCTCTACTGTACTTTAGAATTAGAAAGACAAAGAAAGAAGATTATGAGTCTAGTTTCAGTCTTCTATTTTTGAGTTGTCAAAAATACACCGATTGTCTGCAAGCAATACTTCGGAATGTAATTCTCAATAAAAATTATCATTTTAACATTATTTTTCACCAAGAGACTTTTAGTAATTAGCTCATTTCTTTGGATATCAGCTTTCTGGTTGATAAAATAAAGAAAATCAGAGTAGGTACCTCATTGGGTTGCTGTGAAAACTGAGATAATGTAAGTCACATATTAATATTTAGAAGTGTCAGCACATAGTAAAGACTCCATAAATGTTAGCTTGCCAGATTTTCAAACAAGAAGGCAGTGCATGCATTTAACTGTGGTTTACCTTCTGGTAAATAATAATAATAATATCCAATAAATAAATAAACAAATAATAAAGAGCCAGGGAAGCAGTTTTTGAATGAGAGCCCTGATTCACACTCATCTCAAATGAAGTTATTCAAATCTTGACATCTATTGCAGTGAGTCATAGAGGATCTTCTGAAGTAAAGATCCTTTCAGAACCTGATAAGTTTTCTGGAAGCTTTTTACAAAATTTTCCCCCACGTACAAGTAGTTCTTGATTTTTCTACAATAATTCAAAGCAATGGGGGGAAAAAAAGAAATGGATAAAAGCAACTTAAATTTTTTTTATTTACTTTCTTATGTAATAGTGATGGTATTGCAATATCTTAGAACAATGTTATTTTCAGAAACAGAACATGAACCAAAAAAAGACAAGTCAATTAGGTAAATTTTTTTTGACAATACAGACATACCTTAAAGATATTATCCCCATAGTTCCAGAGCACCACAATAAAGTGAACACTGCAATAAAGCTCGTCACAGAAATGTTTTTGTTTCTCAGTGCATATAAAAGTAATGTTTATACTGGAAGGTAGTCAGTGAATTAGGCAATTGCATTATGTCTGAAAACACAATGTATTTACCTTGGTTAAAAGGTGCTTTATTGTTAAAAGAAGATTAACATTCATCTGAGCCCTAGAGACTCATAAACTTCACAAAAGAGTTCTCTGTAGCATACAACACCATTTGATAGCATTTTTTTTCTTTCAAAATTGTGGTCAATCCTCTCCGAACCTGTCATTGCTTTATCAGCTAAGCCCATGGAATATTCTAAATCCTTTATTGTCATTTCAACAATGTTCACACCATCTTCCCCAGGAGCAGTTTCCCACTCAAGAAACCACTTTTCTTAGCTCATCTGTTAGAAGCAATTCCTTCTTTTTAAGTGTTATTATGAGATTATGCCCCTTTAGCTCCACTTCTAATTCTAGTACTTCTGTTACTTTTACAGAAATAATTACAACATCTGTAATTATTTCCTCAACAAGTCCGGACCCCTCAAATCAGCCATTCAGATTAGAATTGACTTCTTCCAAACTCCTCTTCGTGTGGACCTTTTGATTTCCTCTCATGAATTATGAATGCTCTTGATGGCATCTAAAGGTGAATCCTTCCTAGGACATTTTCAATTAACTTTTCCCAGGTCCATCAGACGAATCACTGCCTATGATAGTTCACTATTGCCTTTTGAATTTTATATCTTAAATAATGAAACTTGAAAGTAAAAAATTTCTTCCTAATCTGTGAGCTGCAGAATGGATATTGCACCAACAGGCAAGAAAACAACATTAACCTTCTGCATCTCCCTTGGAGCTCTTGGAGAGTAGATATATTGTCAATGAGCAGTGATATTTTTAAAGGAATCCTTTTTCCTAAGTAATAATTCTCAACAGTCGGTTTAAAATATTTAGTAAACCATGTTGTAACCAGATGTCTAGTCATCCAGGCTTTTTTGTTCCATTTATAGAGCACGAGCAGAGAAGATTTAGGGCTCTAGAATTTTCAAAATGGTAAATAAGTATTGGCTTCAACTGAAAGTCCCCAGCTGCTTTAACCCCTAATAGGAAAGTCAGCCTGTCATTGGGGTTCAAAGACACCCTGTAGCTATGGAAGTGCTAGATGGCATCCTCTCTAGCCTCTAGGAAACTATTTCCTCAGCCTTGAACATCTGCTGTTCAGTGTAGCTGCCATCCTCACTGATCCTAGTTAGAGCTTCGGGATAACTTGCTGCAGCTTCTACAACAGCACTTACTGCCTCACCTGGCACTTTTGTTTCTTTCTAAATACTGAACTTGAGACAAGTTTTTGTAAGTTCACAGTGCCTTTCACTGACTGGTTTTTACTTTACTTGTTTCCTCAGAAACCCCATGGTGGGTCAGACAGGACACCCCTCACTGCTCTTCCTACAGTCAGCTTTTAGACCCCAGACACAACCAGCCTGGAAACAGCCTCGGCACATCTAATCTTAAATCATCTTGTTACTGCAGACACCTCTGAGGTCCCTAAGAAACCTTTGGCAGAGTTGTCTAAACTGAAGCCTTGAGAAAGGAAGGCTTTCAAGCTGAAACCGAAGAAGTTCACGTAAAACTCACTCCTACACTCCTCTGGTACAGAAAAGTACTATTTTTGAAGATTGAATTTCCTCTTCAAGCATACTGCACGTTGTCCTTTAAAAAAGTAGGTGAAATCTTCAGGAATAAAAGCTGAGTTTCCAAACGGCCCTGCCCTGGATATTTCTGTTTCCTTGGCAGCCTTTCTCCAGGCTGTCCTGGAGTGGGCTATGATGTTGCCTGCCTTGTCCATGAGCTCAGTCCCTCAAGTGGGCTCTGAGCTTCAGGATGCACAAACATTCATTCCACTGACTGGGGCATGAAGATGAGAGGTAAGGTTCCTGTGACCTAAGGGTTATGCAAGGAATACTTCATTTGAGCCAAATGAGGGGTCAACCCAAAGAAGACTAAAGAAATAATTACTACTGTCCCCAGTATTCTGCTTGCTTGTGAAGGACTATAATTCTCATTTCCATTGATAATTTCAAATGCTCTGGTATGAGGAGAGAAGGAAACCTGAGGTAAAATCACAAACTTTATCCCTGTTGCTAACATTATCACAAAAATACCAAGGATGTCATGAAAGACCAGAAAGCTGCAGGTCAGGACAGGATGTGCTGTTGAGAGCCCCTCTTGGAAGCCGCTTCTGTCCTTTGGCCCTCCAAGTCATGTCTAGATGGATCTTCATTTGTGACTACTAGTTGCCTCTGTTTTTCTGGGTTTTTTTTTTTTTTCATTGAAATGACCAATTTGTAAGATCTAATAATTTTGTCAACCAAAAGGTTGGCACTCATTGTTCCAGAAGTGCCCGCTGGGCTCCGTGTGAGTGGTGGCACCTCTGCACCCTGGGAGCCACCCCACACCTATACTTCCTCCTCCCTTTCCCAGGACCTATATCCGCTTTACATTCTCTTTTTCCTTAAAACTTATGAACCAACCTCTGCTAGCTTCCAATCTGTTTTACCACTTCCTTACCTGTTTCAGACTTCATGGACTCGAAGACAGGTAGAGGTTTGATGTAGCTGAGCTTTGGCTTAATGAGATGTTGTGGCTGGTTTGGTCTTCTATTCAGACCACTCAAACTTTCTCTGTAACAATGATAAGCCTGTTTAACCTTATCAGCCCCATGTTCACTGGAATCGCAGTTTTGGGTTTTTTTGCATTTTTTGGCCAGGGCTGGGTTCGAACCCGCCACCTCTGATATATGGGGCTGAAGTCCTACTCCTTTGAGCCACAGGTGCTGCCCAGGAATAGCACTTCTAAAACTTTTCTCACATTCTTGCCATGGCTAACAGGGACACAAGGCCTAGCCTTCAGTCTATCTTTATTTTGGACATGGCTTCCTCTGTAAGCTTAGCATTTCTATCTTTTGATTTAAAGTGAGGGGCGGGTAACTCTTAGAGGTTATTATAGGGTTATTCATCCGCCCAATTTCAATACAGCACAGTGGCGTTTCACAGATTAGGAAAGCCCCAGGGAAAGAAACAGAGAAATGGCCAATCAGTAGAGCCCTCAAAACACATGAAATTTATCAATGAGGCTTGCCATCTTTATGGACAATTTGTGGTGCCCCCAAATAATTATAATAGTAATATCAGAGATCACTGCTCACAAATCACCATAATAAATATAGTAATGATAAAAAGTTTGAAATGTTGCTAAAATTACCAAAATGTAACACAGAGATATGAAGTGAGCTCACATTATTAAAAGAAACAATGGCACTGGTAGACTTGATCTGTGCAAGGTTGTCATTGACCTTCAATTCGAAAGAAATACAATAAAGTACAAAAACCAAGGTATTCTGTACACGAGAAAGTCAGGCTTTTGTGACTCTTTGATGTTAAGAATTCTTAGTTTTCAGTATCTCCAGGTTATATTCATAAGAAACATTTCTGTTGCTGTTTTGAAACTAATATTCACACCACTCCCAGTTACCCATGCCTGCACTCATGCATGTTGTATAGACTGACTCTGTTTTTGGACAAAGCTCAGTGGCAGGTGAGGACAACATTTTGTGACATGATCAGCTAAATTTTATTTAAAGTGGTCCATGGTGTAATAATTCAAAGTAAGTGGGGGATTATTTATAAAGAATATAAAGAATAGGTTCAAGTGTGAGCATTCCATTGAAAAGTGAGGTGAATTTTTGGTGATCTAAATGAACACAGTATTGTAGGCAGAACAATAATTTTCCAGGGATCTATATTTGTTTTAGTTAGAATGTAATATTGAAGCAAAAATGTCTGATTTTCCATGGAAAGGCCCCGGACTTCCTGCCTCTTGCATTTCTTCGTTTTGATTTTGTGACAGCTACCATTCATTCTTCTTTTATTTTCTTTTTTTCAAATGCCTCTCTTTCTATTAATTCTGCTTTCTCTTCAAATTACTATTACTTCCTTTCTTCCTTCTACTCACCTTTCCAATTTTTTTTTAAGTAAATGGTTTTCAGAAAAAAATGTATATAAGTAGCAAATGGAATAGCAAAACGATCAGTTTAGAGATCTTAGATGCTATTTGTCTTACAAATGACAGAAAAAGTTACATCCTAGTACACAGAGATGAATATAATAAAGCTGGCAGCATTTTTAAAAAATCATATTTCAATAAGATTTTCTTACTTTTCAAGAAGGCATATCCCACTATTAATAGCATGAGCTTATCAAATTCGTATATATTGTATATAGTATGTCTAGAGCAAATTTTATTCAGTGCTAGGGATATAGACTGAGATTGGCCTCATCGTCCCTTGGCTTTCAGACCTTCACCTTATAAGGACCAGGCATGTATTTAATAGCACTTACCACTTGTTCACTAACTTTGTTTAGCAAATGCAGAAATTCATGTGGCTAATTCAACAAGAAGTTTTCCTTGACCAGATGAAGATGACAGGCGCTTCCTTAAATGACTTTGCTGAAATATAAATTTCTAAGTTATATGCTTATTTCCATGGCCTCTCCATCCAGTGAACTTAGACTCTCTCTATTAGATTTATTATTCCACTTACTGTCTATTCTTCCAAAATGGAACTCTCTGAGAAATATCTCTTTGGATAGAAAATGTAAGATTTGTAGTATGCATTTTCTCTAGCATGTAGTACAAGCTCACAAGCATTAAGGTACACAGTCTATTTTTCTCGGTGATAGTAAGGAGATATAAAAGCTCAAAACATAGAAGGTACTAACATTGCTGTTATTATGCTATAAATTCTTAAGTAGCTAATGTATTCTCTGTCTCTGAGTGCGTTTCTAGTGTCAAAGCCCTCGTTAATAGAAATTAGATCAGGTTACGATTTTGTAGGGGATATATTCATTTTGCATATTTCTCAGCAGACAGCACACATCTATATTATCTTTTATCTCCATGTGTATGAATAAACCCCAGAGCTATTTAGGTCCTTGTATTTTGCTGTGTAGTTGTTTTCTGTTGTTATATATCTCACTGTAATAACAATGAATTATGTTTGGCAAAGTAGCCTTTTATTAAAGGTGCATTTTAATTTGATGTTAGAAACAGCCAGCTTTAAAACTGTAATTGGCCTCAATACCTTTTTAGATTCCTTTTGAAGATATGCTTACCACAAAAATGTAATCTTTGGGAATTTGACAAACTAGCTGATAATAATATACATCATATTTATTTTGCAGGAAAAAGCAAATGTTTCATTATCTTGTTGTTATTTACTACATCAAGAAGGGAATATAATTTCTGCTAGCTGTGTGCGTGTTAGGTCAGATATCATTTAATAAAATGAATCAAGTGGGAAAGCTTTCATTTGTTTGTGATGACACATCAAATACACTCTTATCTCTAAACATTAAGGATGATCAAGTGAGGCTTCCTAGTTTGTTTTTCCAAGTATCTTTAGAATTAATAGAAACATCTAAATTATGATATGTTTATTTTTCAGGAGCCAATGAGAAAGAAATTGTCTTAATGAATGCTTTGACTGTTAATTTACATCTTCTACTGGTGAGTTTAGTTTCCCACCAATGTTTAGAATACACTCATTTACAGAATCTGATGTTTTCTATCTTTAATTCATGAGCATCTGGTGGTTTACTTATTTAAAAATAAATTGTGAAGTTATTTTCATTTTTACCAACAAATGCTGGACCATCATGTAATGGCTTCTTCCTAATCATGGAAGAGTTGACTCTTGCAAAGAGCTTTAGAATAATGAACCGTTCTTGTCTCAGAAAATAAGGGTAGAGTCACTGTGGATGAAAAAGGAAACTGCAAGCGTATAAAACAATGAATGATGTACAAACGCTGGGAAAGCATTGCAGTTTGGGGAAAGACAATTTTCAATATGTTACACTTTAGCAGAATGGGATTATGGATCCACATACGTCTGTGGATTAATTTTGGGGGAATAGGTTAAAAAAGACTTGGGGAAAAAAGCTTAAATGGAAAAAACGGATCTAATATCTTAACTGAATTATTATGTTAAAACACCTTTTACATTTCAAATGCTCAATAAGTTAGTTTTACCTTAAAACATCAGATACATTCTTTACTTGGAATATGATAGCTTAATAATTATTAGATGCTTTAAAAAGTCTTGATTTCACTTTGTAACTATGTTTTGGTAACAGCTACATGTTCAGACATCCCTGGATTTGACCCCAGCTAAATTGCTTAATGCTTACTTGACACCAGACAAGTATTGGCATCTCTATGTCTTAATGTTCTCTTTTGTAAAAATGAGGCCAGTCATATGTACCTCAAAAATCTTACAAGAATTAAGTGTGATAATATGTGAAAGTTGCTTTAGCACCGGCCAGCTATCACCTTCCCTGTTATGTTCTCAATCTCATGCCCTGAGAACTGTGTGGAGATGAGAGAGCCCCGCTGAACACATGAGCTACTTCTTACAGGTGCCTCTAGGAATGGATATGTTTTATGTCAGAGCTAAGGTACCTTTACTTGGACCCTAAGTAAAATACCACAAGGTAATAAAACAATGGGAATGTTGTGTAGTGGAAACCAAATTGACAGGGTAGGAGAAGTCAATATTAAGTACAAACGTGGTATTTTGATGTCATACTAAAAATTACCATGAAATCCCTTGGCTTTGATACATTTTCAATTAATATTTAAGTAAAGTCTGAGAATTTGTTTATCTGATTCACCTTTTCCCATGTGTTGGCTTTTTCACTGATAAACATAATGAGCCAGTATCTTCTTTCTATTTATAAATCACTGGAAACAAGGCCAATTGAAAAAGGCCATTGGAAACAAGGCCATTGGAAACAAGGCCAATATTGAAAAATATTGAAAAATATTTTGACTGTTTGATTAATGTCTTTAAAATGCTGAAGATTATAACATGAATGGGTGGTGTAAATGAACAAATTTGTAAATTGTGCATTAACGCTTTTTTAATAAATCTATTTTATTGTAGTTATCATTTTTTAAGCCTACTCCCAAACGGCATAAAATTCTTCTGGAAGCCAAAGCCTTCCCTTCTGATCATGTAAGGATTTCTTCAGATTATATTTATGTTCTTTCTACTCTTCCTAGGGGAGTGTATCATTTTCCTGACTTGAATGTTTATTCACTAGTCTTTTCTAAGTAACCTTACAATAAAAAGATCTGTCAAACACTTTTGATTTAGGCACTTTTTTATAGATTGTAACTTTATTCCTATTGTTCAAGTAAAACATGTGTTAAAAGAAGAAAAGATTGAATAGGAACATTGATTTATTAGTCTTTTAAAGGCATTGAGGAAACCACTGGCCTAAATCAAGTGCAGTTATAAATGTTTTATTAATTCTTGTTGCTGTTTCATTTTATGAAACTATATCGATACAATTCCTTCTTAACTCTTTAGCTACATAGAATAAGAATATAAGTGATTACTTGTCCCTTTGTTTTCATGGCATACAAGTATAATTAATTATTAGACATTAAAAATATTTCTTGTGATGCACTGAAAGTAATCATGCTACCTCATCAGCAATTTAGTTAATAAGAAATTTGATTGTTCTACACACACAGATATAATGTACATTATGTACCAGCTTGAAGTCAGTGACAAGTTAAAAAATAATAGAAATAATAAAAATTTAAAAAGCACACTGTATACACATATTTCAGTTTCAGCATTAGAAAACCTTGATTTCTTTCTGTGTATTATTACTATTCTGACTATTGCCTTACTAGAATAAACCAAAATCCTAATATCTTTAAAAGATTCCAGGTGTCTGTAATTGTTCACCTCCATAAATCTTGCATTCTAAGGAGGTAAATTTATTCTTCCTAAGTGAAGGCATTTCTCTATTGTATGTTGAATCACAGCAAACCTATGCTACTCACTTGGTTTATTTTGTAAATTCTGGTTTTCACTTAGGTGATTTAATATCTTTTTTTTTAATTTCTTTTAACTCCTTAAGTCTAGATGACTCTATATTTTCATTCTTCTCTAATATGTAATATTTCAAATTCAGATTACTACAGGCAAATTATATTAAGCTATTCTTCTCTGATGTATTTTGTTTAAGACTTTTAACCTTGACCTTGGATTTCATATAATGTTTTAATTGTTATTTCATTATACATTTTTAGAGTTTTTTAATGTACTTCTCTGCTTTCAGCTTGATTTAATAAATAGATTATCTTCCCTTCCCAGTATGCTATTGAATCACAGCTACAACTTCACGGACTTAATGTTGAGGAAAGTATGCGGACCATAAAGCCAAGAGAGGTATATGAGAAAGAAATAGATATTCATCATGCTTCTATTTAGTATTGATTTTTTATTTGCTTTTCTCAAGTTTATTGTCTTCATTACTTTAATGGAATTTTCAAGACAGAACAAAAACCCTATGTTTCTGCTACTGTTAGATTGCTTGGCTGAAATAGAGAATACAGATCTATATATTTATTTTAATTTTTCTTTTTCTTTTTTTTTTTTTTTTTGAGACGGAGCCTCAAGCTATCCCCCTGGGTAGAGCGCCATGGCATCACAGCTCATAGCAACCTCCAACTCCTGGGCTCAAGCGAGTCTCCTGCCTCCGCCTCCCAAGTAGCTGGGACCACAGGC
>CAUYQV010015913.1:0-11909 GCA_963574575.1 Galagoides demidoff | reverse complement strand
TTTATTTTTTTTTATTTTTGTTTTTTTTGAGACGGAGCCTCAAGCTATCCCCCTGGGTAGAGTGCTATGGCATCACAGCTCATAGCAACCTCCAACTCCTGGGCTCAAGCGAGTCTCCTGCCTCCACCTCCCAAGTAGCTGGGACCACAGGCGCCCGCCACAATGCCCGGCCATTTTTTGGTTGCAGCCATCATTGTTGTTTGGCAGGCTCGGGCTGGGGATTCGAACCTGCCACCTTAGGTGTACTTGGCTGGCGCCTTAGCCGATTGAGCCACAGGCGCCGAGCCTAGATGTGTTTGTTTTGGGTCTCAATAAATAATATCTCTCTTAACCATCAAAATTCTCAATGAACTTTGGCTCATAATCCTAGCACTCTGGGCCAAAACGAGTGGATTGCCTGAGCTCAAGAGTTCAAGATCAGCCTGAGCCAGAGCGAGACCCCACCTCTAAAAATAGCTGGGTATTGTGGTAGGCACCTATCATCCCAGCTACTTGGGAGGCTGAGGCAAGAGAATCACTTAAGCCCAGGAGTTTGAGGTTGCTGTAAGCTGGGATGCCACAGCACTCTACTGGAGGCCAACAAGTGAGACTCTGTCTCAAAAAAAAAAAGAAAGAAATTCTCAATCAACTGAACAATCCATCAAAAAGCATTGGTAAGAAGAGACTCAGAATGTCTTCTTCCTTTCTGATAAAAGGACATGGGTGAGTAAAAGAGCCGCATTTGGCCCTGGAGTCAGCCTGACTTACCCATCGGGCTGCACAGGACTAATATAGCACCCTGTCCCCAGAAGGGGTCCCTGGGGCACTGAGGTCTCGTAAGGAAGGAAAAAGGAGGTGGCAGAGCTGTACCTACCAGGATTGCCACCAAGTGAGTCACCCTGGCTCAGAGGAGAGGTGAGGGGCATGGGGAGAAGTTCCCTTCCGAGGGGACACTAATGGGATGGAGAATGAGCAAACGTCCCCTGCAATGATGACTTTGAGGCACCTGAGGGCCGATGACTCTGTCTCTCTCTCCTGAGCCCCTCAGATGTGGTAGAACCAAGTCATCTATTCTAGAATGGGACATACTCCCATGCCCAGGCTGTGGGGTTGCCAGGAGTCCTGTGAGGTGGAGTTACCTCCCACTGTCCTGCAGAGATCTGCCTATTTTCTCCCAATGCTCCTGTGGGCCTAAAGGGTCTCCTGATCCTCTCAGAGCACCTTAAGCTGCATGAGCTAGACACTGGCCAGAGGTTTCCCTCTGTGGGACTCTCTGGCTTGGTTTGGCCTCCCACTGCACACTCAGCCACGCCCACCCTTCTTGCCAGGCGTTGCTGGAAAGCAGGGAAGGCTTGATGCATACCGGTGTCCTCATCATAAGCATTAGGGGCCGCTCTCCTTGCACAACTACCTGATGGTCGGGGGCCTGGCAGTGCCTGGGACCTCCCTGCTTAGAGATGTTTTTGTTTGTCTGAGGATGTGTTGGGTTGGGTTGGAAGAGTTGATTATAGGACTTGCTGGTGATTCTGATGATTTATTTATTAACTCATTCATTCATTCACTCATTTTAGGCCTTCTTTTCCGCTAAGCAATAAGAACTGGTAGAATAAACACATATTACCTACTTAACAAAATAATATGTGACAATATTTCAGGATCTATTAAACTTTTCCATTACCATATAGGGGTTATATAATAGATTCTTTGGGGATTTTTCCTTTCCTTCCCATCTACCTCCTTTTCTTTCTTTCATTCTTTATTTTTTAAAACAGATTTGATATGGCATATCTCAGATTCAGGTGTCCCTCACTAGTATTCATATGGAGCCAGTGACATTTTTGCTCCCACTCTACAATCCCAGAAACCAAAGGTTATTATGAAACCCAAGCTCCTAATTCTGACTGTGACAACTGGTAAATGTGTGAATAAAAGCTCACAGGTTCCAGGGATAAGTTCTTGAGCTTCCTAGGATGATGACTTCAGGATTAAAGAAGTAGATTTGACAATAAAAGCCCTTTGCAGGATATTTCTCAGGTTTATAAACCTGAACAGACTGGCTCAACCACACACCCAGTCTAAGCGTGTACGTAGGTGTTTACCACTGTCAGCCCTTATCACCATCTACTGACATGACCCAGCTGTATGTTTGTTCCTTCTCCCTGGCTGGCATGTTGTAGGTATTTAATAAATGTTAATTGAATTGAATAATAAAAAAAGAAGTAGAAGCCAGGCAACAAAGGAGTCTAAAGTAGGTTCTTCCAACAGATCGTTTGAAGATGTAGAAGGAAAACAAGTGGTACAACCCAGCGGCCCTGCACCATGGAAATGCAGAACTGCCAGAAGGATGGATCCCAGGACGGGCAACGGCTTTCGTCCTTTCCCTAATGGGACTCGGTCACCAGAGCAAAGTGGCTCAGCTGCTGGAATTGGATTGTGAAAAATAAACAAGAAAACAATGTGTTGTTATTTAAAAATCACTCACTTAGAAATCAATAAACCCAATACTGCCACAAACACTGTAAGCTGTCCATCCTTGATTGTGAGCTAGTGAATTATTGACATCATATTCTAAGATTAAAATGAAGACTGTGCTGGACTGTTGGACAACAGTTATCCAAAGATGTGTTGAGACAGAGCTCTGAGAACAGGCCAACACATTCCGGCTGAAAGACCAGATAGTCAACTGTTTGATAAATGTATAATAAAGGAGCAGAATTTTATTGATACTGTTGCTCTATGAAGCTGAAACCCCCCCCCAAACAGAGACATTAAGAGTGTGTATCCGGTATAGAAAGTGACCAGAACGAAGCCAGGGATGGAGGAATATCAAAGTGGAGCCCTTTTCTCTGATAGTGGGGTGTTTCCTTCACTAAAAAAAATGTAATGATGGTTCACTCAAAGGTCTGTATGAGGGTCCTTATGAAGTTTTCAGACAAGACCATGGTGTCTGTCATTTCACTTCTGAGAAACAGTCAGCAGCGTCCTTTCTGATTCACCAGTGCAGGTTTCATCGTGCTCGGCGCCCCAGTGTTGCTGCGTTGCTGGGAGGGCTTCATTTGTTTCTGTCCACATGGATTTTACATTTCTCGATTTTTGTGTATTTCAAAACCTTTATAATGACCTATGTATTTGACAGTTATTATGTGAGTAAAAAAAAAAAAGCTTGCTACAAAAAAGATCTTTTGTTTTTTTTTTTAGATAGAGTCTTACGTTGTCGCTCTTGGTAGAGTACTGTGATGTTAGAGCTCACGGCAACCTCCAACTCTTGGGCTTAAGAGATCCTCTTGCCAGCTTGGCACCTGTAGCTCAGTGGCTAGGGCGTCAGCCACGTACACTGGAGCTGACGGATTCGAACCCAGCATGGGTCTGCCAAATAACATTGACAACTACAACCAAAAATTAGCCAGGCACCAGCTACCTGGGAGGCTGAGGCAAGAGAATCACGTAAGCCCAAGGGTTGGAGGTTGTTGTGAGCTGTGATGCCACGACACTCTACCAAGGGCAACAGAGTGAGACTATGTCTCAAAAAAAAGAGAGAGCCTCTTACTTCAGTTTCTCATGTTTAATAGAGACAGGGTCTCGCTCTTGCTCAGGCTGGTCTCAAACTCGTGAGCTCAAGCAATCCACCTGCCTCAGCCTTCAAGAGTGCTAGGATTACAGACATGAGCCACCATGTCCAGCCTAATATTATTACTAATCTGTTTCTAAGTTATAATTCTTTTATTTTTATTGGTAGTAAGCCTAACATGATGTTAATTGGAAAAGAGATATTGAAGACCCTGATTAAGACAGTCATTGGTGATGATGCATCTGAGGTGTATTCATTCCCAAGGCTGCCATAACAAGTCACCACAATCTTGACTTCTCCAAATAGCAGGAATGTCCTCTCTCAGAAGAGCCCAGAAATTGGAAATCAAGGTGTCTGCACGGCTGCAATCCCTCTCTAGAGAATCCTTCCTTCTCTCCCCCAGCTTCTGCTGCCTGCATCACTCCACCCTGTACCTATCTCCCGTGCACTTCTCCTCTGTGTGTCTCTGATTTTTTTCTTATAAGGTCACTTGTCACTGGATTTAGGATGCACACAGATAATCCATGATGATCTCATCTCGAGATCTTTAACTATCTCTGCAAAGCCCATTTTTCCAAATAATGTTGCATTAGCAGGTTCCAGGGATCAGGACATGGACATATCTTTTGAAAGCTGCCATTTAATCCATTGATAGGGAGCAGATGCCATGAACAGTGGAATGAATGAATGGTGCTTTAAAGAGCTATTAGAAAATGGTATGTTGATAAAGGTGAGTTCACCTTTTCCATCTCTCCCTCGCCTCTCTACTTCCATTTAGAGGAGAACATTTGAGATCTCTAGGGGTGTGTCTGTGTCCTAAGAGACAGGGCTTAGGACTCTCAAGAGACTCACAGATCTTAACGTTAACTTGGAGCAACCCTAACCTCATGAACAACCCTCCTCTACAACGTTCCTGGCCCAAGTGGCACCCACAACTGCATGAATGCCTCCAAGTCCAACAGTATGTTCTTGGCTAGCTCTACATACTACACTACCTGTCACAGTGAGCCACAGTCGGCTGCCCCAGCCTTTCCGTGCAATAGGGCCTGCTCTTTCCCACCCTGTCATTCATCTTTACCGGGAGAGCACCTCCCAAGGGAAAGGGGAGCATGACACTTCCAAACCACTGTCTCTAGGATGTGTGCTTGGAGTAACTCTTCCCAAAAAGAATGCTGGCTCTTCCATCTAGGTCTAGTACCTGTCTTTTATCATCCAGAGGATGCATGTTTAGATGGCTAAGGTACAGAATCACACCATAAGATAATGTTAGGGATGAATAATGCTCCATAATCATCTGCCCATTTTAGAAACAAGGAGACAAACCTCCTAGAGAGATGAGCAGACTCCTGACGGTCACTCTGACACTGGGTGCAGAGCCAGGACTGGAATGAGAGTCTCCTGAAACCCACATGTGATGCAGAGTGTGACGCAAAGCCTGCTCCTACATGAATTATGCTTGACATGCTGGCCTCCTTGGAGCCACGCAGAGAAATCATCAGTGAATATATTCAACAACCCTGAGTGTGTGCTGCGGGGCAGACGAGCTTGCCACTCTCACACACGCACAAGTGATTACAACTACCTGGAAGGCTGCGAGCCCTGATCAGCTGTCCCTTTTGGTAATTGACTGGGACTAAGGTCAGTTTGTTCAGCTCTTAATTCTTCACTATATCCTTGGAGGAACGGTAGAGTACCTGGGGCTATTGTCCTCACTTTAAAGGCTCATAGAAGCATCTGACGTCATCAGACTTTCGTCAAATGCCCCTATTTGGTCTAGGAAAAAAGTCTCCTTATTTCCTTTCTAGTGCTCAGCTCTAAGATTAAGCAGGAACCCAGTACAACAACAACAGCAGTAGCAAAGCTGTTTTTATTAAAACTCATCATTGTCCCTAACATAAAATATTTCTCTTGAGAAGAGTAAAACCACCAACCAGCTACTCATAAATGAGAGAAGCATTTTCTCATTGAGATAGTGAGAAAAAAAGACCCAGATGGCAGATCCTTTTGACAAGGCTTCTCTGCTCTGGCTGTCTAATATGTTTCTTCACTGTATTCATTCTTCTTACATCAGAACTACCTTGGAAGTTTGCTTATTTCCAAGATAGACAAAAACAGAAAGGTTTTCCTCTGCAAGATTCCTACCTTCCTCCTTTAATGCTGAGATGGCCTGAGCCCTAGAGGAGGCAACTAAAATGACCTGGATCCTTTGGTGAAAAATCTCAAAGCTCTGTGTCATGAAAGAGTCAACATAATCCCTTCTTCCTGAAGAAGGAAAAGGGACTAGACTTTTGGGGATGTGTTACCTGAGCCAGCCCTGATGCCTGGTGTGGTTTCAGAATTTATTTTAAGACAGGTTTTGGCATGTAGGATAGAGCGTGCTGCATTGCTGCTGGCTTCAGTGGAAGTCCCGTGGGCTCACAGCCCTGTCTTCTTTCATGAGGAATCCCTGCCAATCTAGGATCTGCGAACTGCTTCTGCCAGCCAATCTCTAATTTAGCATATGTACAAAGCCAATTTTTGGACACCATGATGGAGCCTGGCACCTCCGCAGCCCTCCATATTTGCAATGCTCACAGTGAAATAACGAGTAACTAGCAAGATAAAAAAAATGACATGAAAAGGCTTCTTAAATTCACAGATAAATCGTCTATGTATTATATATGTGTATGTGTCTCCCTCCTGCTTTTCCAACATAAACTTACCCCATGCCTTTCCTTGTAGTTATTTCATTTAGATTTTCAATCTGGGATGCACTTAGCAATAGCCAACACTGACAAAGATAAAACCCTGCTCCCCACTGAGAACATCTGATTTTTAAAATGTAGAAATGCTGCTCTTTACAAAATAGGACATTTCCCTTTTAATTAGCTTCAAAATACACCCAAATAATTTGCAACTAGGACATGATACCATTTTAGAGTACTTAAAAATAATTCCCATGCATGCAAAACCAATTGCATGAGAGGCCCAGGCTAGTGAAACCTTCAGTTTTGAGATAAATTGAGCTGTTTCTGTGGGGACTGCCATCACCACCAGGAGAAGATTCCCCTAACCTACAGCCTTTTATCATCGTCTTCACTCAGTAAACCTGTGTTTAAGGTACGTCTGTTGAAATATTTGGGAACAATTGCTGATTGAGTCTTGAGCCTGCCCATCCATCTTAGCTAAAAAGGTGGCTCTTCTCATCTCCCTCCCTTCTGTAGATTTGCCAATCATCTAGTTTTCTTTTTTTTATTTTTATTTATTTATTTATTTATTTATTTTTTATTGAATGGTAACTATGTACATTAATGCACTTCTAGGGTACAGTGTGGGATTTTCACATGCAATCCGAAATACTTCCATCAAACTGGTCAACACAGCCTTCATGTCATTTTCAATCATCTAGTTTTCAAACAGTTCTTCAAGAGAGAATAGGTAGACACAAAGCTCTCTGGTGTTATTTCATGCTCTCTTTGAAAATAAATACAGATACTATGTTCATCCACCCTGAAATCTGCTGGGCCCCAGTCCCCAGAGGACTCGAAATCCACCAGGCAGCATTTTGACATTTCCCTGTACACAAATAAAATCAAATTTCTGACTAAGAGGGAAGAGGAGACTGTGCAGCTTTCTGATGTATATTTCTTCCAACACATGGATTCGTGAGGATGGCCAACTTGTCAACCGTTTTGGTGAGAGAGACCTCTGGCCCCTGGCCGGCTGAGCCCTGGCTGGTGGGTAGGCTAGCATGAGCTGAATGAACCTGCCCAACCCATACCCGACCCTCACATCCTATGGCTTCTGTTGGTGGAAAGCGCGAGTCTGAGCCTCCATGTGTAAATATAAATATTTCAGGAGCTTGGCTGCTGGCAAGCTTTGCACGGCATGCAGGAGCCAGGCTTGATTGCCCTGCCCTGGTGTGGGGCTCCCCAGGTGGCAGGGGCTGAGAGCGGGCAGTGCAGTTGGCAGGGGGTGGCCGTGAGTGCCTCCAGTCATTCTGAGTAGCCCCTGGGCTGATTAGTGACAAGGGCTGACAGGCTCCTGAGGGGAGGTCCTGTCCAGTTTCTTTCTGCAGCAGGGATGATGGGCCAGGCATGGGGTCCTGAGGCAGAGACTGGGGACTTTTTTGTGTGGCTGAGACTACATTCCTCATCAACAAGGCCATGCTCATGGTCTCTTTGGAGGCCGTTGACTCGCTGGAGGATTACCATTAAGGGACGTCTGCTCAGTGGCGCCAGGTCCCGTCCCCACCCCTCAGGGGCTCCACCCAAGCCAGACAGAAGGGCAGGGCACCAGCTCTGGGAATTAGAGAGGGGAATCGATATGTGTATACAGAACACAGTCACGGACAATTGAAAAGGCTCACACGTAACCCCACTGGGAACGGCTTCAAACTGAAGTCTACGGCAAGTGACTCATGGAACCCAGGCGCTGACTAGGCTGCCTGGGAATGGCCAACGGTGAGGTCATAGCATTTGTGACTCGGAGTTAAAGTGACTAGATAGAATGTGTAGACTGGATCTGAAAATAAAAATAACTACTTAAACAGGGAGGAATTCTTTCACTGCTGAGCAATCTTAGAATTTAGAATTATGAATTAACTACTTGTTCAAGGAAAGACTTGTCATTGTCCAAGGAAAGGCAATGTTACTGAAACAAAGCTTACCACCTGAGTTTCACGGCCTGGACACCCTAGACAACTGCCAGCAGGATAATGTTGAGATTCCTTAATGATGGGCATGTGCTCAAACAGGGAGACCATCAGAGGGGATAATTAGAGACCACAGATACCACACAGTTCCGAGAACCAAGACAGATATGGGATTAGGATGCTAGTGTTTTGAATTCCTGGCTTCTGCTGAGGTAAAACTGATAAAGATTTCTCTTAAAGATAAAATACATACTTCCGTTTTATCCAAGTTTAGTAGACTTCAAGATCAAAAAGTTAGATGATTATAATTTGGGATTCAATGAGATGATTTGTTGAGCCAGGAATATAGTTGATCGTCCTAGTGAACAGAAAATATTTTGGATCCTAGACTGCTGATCCTTGGGTTATAGCAGAATCAAAGAAAAAGTAATCTTGGGAGCAGCTATGTCAGTCATAGCTGTCTAGACAAACAAGACCATGAAAAGATACATAAAAAGATTTATATTAGGAAATTGGCTCACGAGATTGTAGAACGACAAGTCTAAAATCTGCAGGGCAGGCGGGCAGGCTGGAAATTCAGGCAGGAGTTGATGTTACCGCCCTGAGGCAGAATTGCTGCTGCCCAGTTTTGCTCGTGCAGCCTTCAGCTGATTGGAAGTCCCGTAGTCACGTTATGGAAGCTCCGCCCCCTACCGGTAAATCAACCAATTGTAGTGTCGACCACGCCCGCAAATATCTCCCCTCCCGCCCCCGCCCCCCCAGTCCTCCCCAACTTCTAGTTAGTGTTTGATTAAGTAACTAGCCAGGGGGGGACACATGAAATTGACCAACACAGTGGTGTTCTTCCACACTGTTAAGAAATAATAAAGGCCTCTGTCTAAGGAGTCCAGCCTTCTCCCTTTTGAAAGGTCTGGCAAGCCACTCCCTGTCACGTGAGTCACGATGCATGGTGAGTGGCAGCCCTTTGTCCATTGGCACCCGGCTGCAAATACTGTGCTGTAACTAGATGGCCGGTAGAAAAGAGACTGGTAAATAAGCCGAAAGGGGCGGCAGGAAGACCCACCTATTTTATGATTTCCATTCTGGTCCTACCAGTGTTCCTGTGGCACTTACGCCAACCACAGCCCACGGAGGAATTGCTATCTGTGCAGCCACCTGACCAGTTGCAGGCACACGCCTTCCTCACCAGCGTTCTAACAGCCTCTGAGCAAGATGTGTGCTCAGCGTGTGGGTGAGCCTCATGAAACAAGATTAGCAGTGTATTACACTAGGCCAACAAGTCACGGGTGTTCTCGTCCCAAAGAAACATAAGCTTCCTTCCCCACTCATATTGCAAATCTTTCCTTTCATAATCTTTATATGAATAAACACTTTAAACAACAAATCCTCCCTCATATAAAAGAGGACTAACCCAAAGGGTAAAAAACTTAGAACAAAAACACATCATTTGGATTCCTACATCTAAGCTCAGCTAATAAGAAGAAATATTTACATGATAATTTATTATTTACTACAAAATGCTTTCACATGCACTTATTATATTTTAATTCCTGCATCAAGCCTGGGAGGTAGTTGGTGTTATCCCCATTTAACAGACTAACTGGCACTAAGGCTCAAAGGGGTTAACAGACTTTCCTGATGTCACACAGCCACCCTAATGCTGGGGAGGGACTGGAACCATGACCCTCTGTCCCCAGCTCCACTCAGACTCCTCCAGAGCTTGTTGCGGGTGACCAACTCAACTTCTCAAACCTTAATTTATGGAGTTATGTAAACGTGGCCAGAATCTGCCAGTCCCCTAAGCCAGGAAACAACTGTCTGTTCATGGAAAGAAAGCCGTTGTTGAAGGTAGCGTTCCCACAGATGGGCAGGTACCTTTCTTCTCCACGTATCTGTCTTGGGTGCAGAGAACTGGATTGGAAATCAGTGGGAGGCCTCTGCCCAATAAAGAGCCCGGGCAGGGGGTGAGAAGCAGGATGTGACTCTATTCCATAAAGTGAAAACTTAACGTCCTAACAAATAATTAGGAAAAAATTCAAGGTTGTTTCCTCAGCTGATCATCACCAGCAGAGCCAACTTTGGATTAAACACTTCTGCTCAGTGGTTTTGACATTCTCAGTCAGGCATATCTTGATGAAATTAGAGATGCAGAAAATATTTCTTGATGGAGTGTGGGGACAAAACAGCTAGAAGGCAAGCCAGTTCCATGCACAAACTTGTGCAGACTGATAGGAAGCAAGAAAGCAAGACAACAAGGGGCGTGTGCTCACGTGAGAGAGAGTGTGTGTGTGTTTGTGTGCACGAGTGTGTGTGTGTATCAATGAGGAAGAGGAAAGGCGGGGCTGGGGTGATACTAATTAATTAGACTTTAAGATCTTGGCAGCAAGAGGTGTGTTTATAAACAATCTTCACTAAAACATACCTTTCCAACTATTAACTGTTTTATTTGCCAGAAATAGTCTCTGCTCTAATTATTCTGTATTTGTTTCAATCCAAAAGTGAGAAGAAAAATACTCATAAGTGAACATAATCACTTTTATGCTACAACATATATCTCTGCACAGAGGTTAATGCTTCCCATGTTCAGCTAATGTAGTGAGGCCAATTCAAAGCAAATCACAAAAGAATTGAGTGGGGAGCTGCTAGTCAGAAAGCTTTTAACCTAGTAGAAAAGAAAACTTAGTCCAAAGATGTAAGAAATAATAGAATATCAGCCATTCTGGAATCTCTTAACAGCATGTTCAAGCCAAGCCACCAGCAATCCAACTAGTTTTTCCTTTGGGATTTAAGTCTATAAAAGTCTGATCTGCAGAGATAAACTCGATATTTTTGCAGACATGCCAAGTCATTTTTTAAACATTATTTTCCATATATCCCTTCTGAGGAAATGATTAGAGGACGTACTCCACTAAAATGAGGGAATAAATCAAAGAAAGAAAAAGACATGAGGCCCAACAAACAAAAACTAGAACTCAGAAATCAGGCCACAGAATTTTCCCAGGAAGACAGGAAGGGAATCTACTGGATAACAATCTAGTGAGCATCCAGCTCAGAATGGAGCAGTACATGACAACTGGAGGGAAAAAATTAGAGCTTATGGGTTACTTGATGAAGTTAAAGATATATTACTGTTCTGTTGGAGAGCCTGGAATGGAATGAGTGAGAGACACATAGAAACAAAGCAAATTCAATAGGTGAATAAATAAACCAGAACAGACAATGAAATATTTTTCGGCACTAAAAAGAAATGAGCTATCAAGGCCCCCAAAGACATGGAAGAACCCTAACTGCATATTGGTAAGTGAGAAAAGCCAGTCTAAAAACACTACCTGCTATATGATTCCAACTATATGACATTTTGGAAAAGGCAAAACTATAAAGATGAGTAGTTGCTAGGGCTCCCTGGGCAACAGGTGAATAGGTGGAGCACAGGGGTACTTTTAGGGTAATGGAATCAGGCTGTATGATACTGTAGTGGTAGCTACATGGCAGTGCATTCAGTGAAACTCATAAACTGTGTAACACCAAGACTAAATTCTAATGTAAACTACAGGTTTGAGCTAATAAAATGCCTTAAAAGAAATAAAATTCAAGGCAATTATTAACTTTAGGAAAAACAAGAAGGCAAAAATAATTGTATATATCATATGGCTCATATATCATGTGAATATATTTACATAGTCATGTTATATATACAATCACCGCATTTTGACATAACCCCAAAATGCA
>CAUYQV010015912.1:0-34573 GCA_963574575.1 Galagoides demidoff | reverse complement strand
AGCCCAGGAGTTGGAGGTTGCTATGAGCTGTGATGCCATGGCACTCTACCCAGGGGGATAGCTTGAGGCTCCGTCTCAAAAAAAAAAAAAAAAGAAAGAAATTCCATCCTGTCTGTGTATTCCCCTTACAGGCAGCTCTGCAATACTGCTGATGTAGCAAAGGTTCATTCTGCATGCCAGCAGATACCTTGGAAGGACTAAAAGTGTTCAACACAAATCTTATCTAAAAAGTAATTAGTTCAACATTATGTGTCTACAACGTCTTTTTGTTCATCTAAACAAACTTAGGTGAGTGAAGTCTGATTTGAAATTAACAATGAGAAAACATTGTTGGTGAGTCATTTTAAGGACTTAAAAATACTAAAAACCACTTTTAAGATGCCATATTAAACAAATTTAAAAGGGGCCTTTGACTACACTATACATTCACTATGAACTTTGTTAGTTTTCGGGCCGTACAACTTAAAGAGAATTTATACTATGAATTTCTTTTTACTACTTAACATCAAATAATGCAAACTCCTATATCATTTCTGTATTCTCACAATAATACAGCACGATATGAGAAGAAAAAGGTTTTTATTAAGTACTCGAGTCTATTATACTATGCATGTTCAAATTCATATTTTGTATATAAGAAACACACTGCATTGGATCATCAAAGGGATAATGCATTTGTTAAAATCACAGAGTGGTCTTAGGCAAAATTCCTTCTCAATAAAGGGAAATCTATTAACCACATGCAGGATAGCTATAAATTTACCACTTAAGTGTAGCATAAAACAATTAAATAAATATACCAAAAGAAGCTTCTCAAATCCCCAAAAGAGTATAGATGAAATGCTAGTCAAAATAAAATTCACAAAATATACAAAATTGCACAAAAATCTTATATTTCCTATCTTGGAAGAAGTATAAGGATATTCCAATTACTTTCTCTCTGAAAGAAATTTTGGATTGTTACAGCATTCATTTTAATTGGATGTTAAGAATTTCTGAGTCTGAAGCTTTTTTGTTAGAAATCTCCACTAATTTTCCTGCCTTCATCTGTTCACTGACTTTACCTAAGTCACATGGTTGCTGAGCCTTCTTATTCATAAACTTGGCACCATTGGGGGCTCTGCTATTGATGCTGTTATTACTGATTCTGCAGTTGGTAGGATTTGAACCACAGAGAAAAAATTTACCCCTTTCATTCTTACCCTAAATTTGTCCAAAATGCCCTCTTTCTGAAGCCCAGGTCACAGTATACATCAAGTCACCTATGCTATGGTTTAAATGAGTAACAATATTCCTTTTTAATGAACCAGGCTTTATAAAATAGTGTTACCCTAACCTCTCTAATATTCTCCAAACAAAGAATGAATAAGTATTTTGAGCAAATGGTTGACCATATCCATAGAAAATTCTGTCAGGAAAATTTGCATGGGACTAAGCAAGAAAATCAGGAAAACAGGTCGGGGGAAGAGATACAGGATGAAGGGAAATTTGTTAATGGAAGATAATCAAATGAACCAACTGAGAGAGATTTCTTGGAGATGAAGAAGAAAATGCCAAAAATTGAAGGTGTGAATTCATTTAAAAAATAAGAGACGATGGCGTCCAGAGCCAATATGAAGGAATTTGCGTCCAATAGGAAGAAGAATATTTTCTCCTTCTTAAAAGGAAGGAAAAAATAGACTTGGGCATAAGGCTGTAGGCTTCTAGAGTTGCCAGTGGGGACATACAAGAGTTCCCATCTGATAGCTTCTATTTTTTACAATAAATTCTATGGCAGTATCATCAGCTAAACATGTGTGTTGTGGGTGTTAGAGAAGTCTAAGATGTTTGAGAACAGAGAAAAAACTATAATGGCAGAGTCTTTAGGGAACACTGGAGAGTGAGCCAGATGAGACTGAAGTCTATATACTTCTATCAGTTTTCAAGAAATTATTGGCATTGCGCCCTTTTTTTCCTCATGACAAGGGCCCCTGTTTGTCTATCGTGAATGTTCCTTGCTCTGCAAACCTGCATTTTGTTCTTGCTTTGTGAAGCCATCTTTCTCTTCCTCAGTAACTTTTTGTATACCTAAAAAGAAGAAATTGTTAGCACTGCATTATCCTTTCCAGGAAGGTTAACTGCTGGCACTGAGAAATACAAACTTATGGAATGGATCCAACCCAAGAAAACTAAAACTTAGATATTAGATATAGTGCAGTAAACTGGGTAAAAAGAGAAAAATATTATTCTATACCTGGCACTGGTTGCACACTTTGAAGAAGGTATATAATCTCTAAGTTAAATTTCCAGCATATGTTTGTTAGCCACTCATCTGTTTTCTTTAGAGAAGGTTTGATTCATCTCACTTGCCCATTGATATAAAGGATTGTTGGCTCTTTTTATGTTGATTAACTTGAATTCTCTATAGATCCTAGTTATCATTCTTTTATCCAAGTCATAAAATGCAAATATCTTTTCCCATTCTGATTAAGAGTCTATTTGCTTTGGTTGTTATCTTATTTATCACAGTTCAATTTATAATCACCAAAATGTGGAAACAACCTAAATGTCCACCAATCCAGGAATGGATTAACAAGCTGTGGTATACGTGTACTGTGGAATATTATTTAGCCACTAAAAAAAGCCACCAAAAAAGATAGAGACTGTACATCTTTTGTACTAACTTGAACAGAGGTGGAAGACATTCTTCTCAGTAAAGCAGCACAAGAATGGAGACAAGAATCCAATGTAATTAATTTTGATATGAGGACAACTAAGGACCTAGTACGTGGTGGGGGGTGGGGAAATTTGGGAGCAGAGAGAGGAAAGGAGGGCGGGAGGTGGGGGTCATGGTGTTCAGCACACCTCTTGGGGGAGGACCACACTTGCCTGACAAATGCAATTAGTGTAACCTGGATCTTTATACCCTCAATGAATCCTCAACAATAGAAACAAAAAACAATTAGAAAAAAAAAAAGAAAAAAAAATTTCTAACATAAAACTTTAAAAGAATAATAAATATTATAAAACTGATATATTAAAGGCTTTAATCTGAATAACGCATTATTACAAAACATGGTGCAAGATCAGTCTTCACAGTCTTCAGTGATAGTATCAGTGAAGGCTATTTCTCACTCACTTGATGGGGATGTCCATTAAGAGTAGAATATACCAAAATCTCTTTCTCAACTCATTCTTCAATTCCCTTCTATGACATCTACTTACTTGCCTGCTCCCTACACAGACCCTTTATTTCAGCCCTGTCTATTATACTCCAGGAAATGTGTGCCCCTTTACATATGTTCATATTTATACAAACCTTTCTTCCTTCCTGGAAGCACAAGCAGGATCACTAGGACTTCCACCCAAACTGGAACACATGAGCATCCCACTCTTCTTTTGCCAAATGAGAACTTATTTTTTTTTTTGAAAAGACTCTGTCCTCTAAAACACTTTCCACAGATTAGTGAGTCTTCCTCTATCCATGCCTCTGAGGCTGAGTGAATTATACAATATTACATTGTCATCTCAAGTAATGTGAGCTCCTGGGGACAAGAGACAGCTTCTTTACATTTATTACCTTTCTCACATTCTGACAACACCAAGTGCATGATATTTTTTCTCCAAATTCATGGTTTGTATACAGTGTCCCCAAAATCACCATACTTGGGGAAAATGAGAAATTGTCACTAAATATACCTGTATGTACAAAATAATAATTATAAAATTTTACGAAATATTCTATACATTTTGGACATGTCTTTCTACACACATGAAATTTTCTGGCCCATTCATGATGAACATGTTCCAAGATACCTGTTGTTACGCCATTTTTCCTATTTATGGAGACTTCTGGAGCACCCAATATAGTACAGAGAGTGAACTGAGGTGAGCAAAAGCTTCCTTAACACATTGAGTTTCTTGGAAATAGAATAAGTGCCTGAAAGGAAAGGTATCCTGAGGGAAGCCAGAAGCATTAGAGAAGGCAAAACTATCATCTCTAGTCCTGGAGAATTATTTTTAATACAGACAAAAAAGATGCTAAATCAGAGAGGGGGTTCAATACCACCACAGTGTAGAATGTACATGCATAGGTGTCATGAGCATGAACCATGAGCCAGCCTTTCCAAACTGTGAGGATATCCCCACTGGAATGGGCCAGTCTTTCAGTCATTTTCTGGCACTGAGGCAAACTTAGGGTTAAGGCACCATCTAGTGCTAAGTAAGAGTGAGGCAGTAACATAGAGAAAAAAAATTCAACTGGTAAATTACAAATAAACTCTGGGCAAACTTAAATAAATAACAACAACAACAACAAAAAACAGACAGAGAAGACTTTTATAAATAAATGTCCAATACAAAGACATAGATGTACATTCCCGAGAAATAACATCTAAAAGAAAATCATAACCTCTTCAAATGGACAAATCAAGAACCAATGACTGATCACAATGAGACAGTGATATTGGAGCTCTCTGATGAAGAATTTAAAATAGCAGTTTTGAATAAACTTGGTGCTCTCAAAAGTTCAGAAATTCATCAAAGAAATTTAGTGAAACATTGAAATAGCACAAAAAGAAACCCAGAAATCTTCACTGAACAATGTAAATGGTAAACTGAAAAGGTAATTGGAAGGTTTCAATAGCAGAAAGGAGCAAGTAGAAGAAATAATCAGTGAGTTTGAAGACAAAGTATTTGAAAATACACTTAGAAAAGAAAATAAAAAAAAATAAAAGGAAATTAAGACATAGAAAATTACTTCAAGTTGATCAAATTAAAGAATCATTGGTATTCAAGAGAGAATTACACAAGAACTCTTGGTAGAAAGCTTATTCAAAGAAATAGTAACAGAAAAGTTTCAAAAACTTGAGAAAGATATAAATATCAATGTACAGGAAGATCAGAGAACACCAAGTATATTTGACCCAAATAAAACTACCTTAAGGTTTATAATGCTCAAATTCTCAAAGGTCAAGGACAAAGAGGAGTTCCTCTAAGCAGCATGATGAAAGACACAAATAACATCAAAAGGATCTCCTATTCATCTGGCAACATCGTTCTCAACAACCATAAAGGTCAAGAGGGAATGGGATGACATTTTCAAAGTGTGGAAAAAAATCGCCATTTAAGAATATAGTATCCAGCAAAGCTATCCTTAAAATATGAAGAAGATATAAAGAATTTCCCAGACAAATGAAAGCCAAGAGAATTTACCATCTCCAGAGCTATCTTACAAAACCAAAATGCTAAAGAGAAATTTGCAATCTTCAATATTAAAAGAACCCATCAATTCAAAAA
The DNA here is from genome assembly GCA_963574575.1 of Galagoides demidoff. Classification (NCBI taxonomy): domain Eukaryota; kingdom Metazoa; phylum Chordata; class Mammalia; order Primates; family Galagidae; genus Galagoides; species Galagoides demidoff. The sequence goes on along the minus strand of CAUYQV010015912.1, from coordinate 29,296 downwards.
ACATAGAAACATTTAAAGGCATAGAATTCACTGATAAAAGTAAATACAGAGACATACCCACAATACTCTGATACTGTAAATATGGTGGGCATTGCGCTCTTAAGTCTAGTATGAAATCTCTGAGAAAGAGTTATCATAAGTGATAATAGCAAAAGCAACTCATTAAGAGATAGGCAATAAAATTACATAAATTGAGAAAACAAAGGGTCAAATAGTGCAGAGGTTAAAATTATAGAAGTCTTTTTTTTCTCTTTGTTTTGACTTATTCTTGTGACCTGAGATAAATTCTCATATCTTTAAAATAACATGTAATGTTTATAAAATGTTTTCATGATTCACATGATAATCACAATACAAAATCCTATAATATAGACACTAAAGTTAAAAGCAACAAATGAAAACATCATTAGAGAAAATCACTGATGCATAAAGGAAGAGAGTATGAAAGGAAGAAACACAGAGCAGAGCATCAAAATGATAACCAGAAAAATGAGCAGTAAAATAGGAGTCATAAGTCCCAACTTAATAATAACACTGAATGTAAACTGATATTTTCCAATTAAAAGACATGAAAATAATGGATAAAGAAGAAAGCTTCATTATATACTTCCTACAAGAATCTTACTTCACCCATAATACATGCATAGATTGAAAGTGAAGAGAAGAAAAAGGATGTTCCACACAATTGGAAACCAAAGAAAGAGCAGAAGTAACTACATTGGATCAAATAAAGCAGGTTACAAATCAAATACTATGAAAAGAGACAAAGAAGATTGCTGTATAATGATGATACAAATGGTCAACTTAGGAGAAGATAGGACACGTATACATATGCTCCTAACATAAAAGCTTACAAGCATAGAAAGCAAATATTTAGAAATCTAAAGAGAAAGACTGGCTTGGCGCCTGTAGCTCAGCAGCTAGGGTGCTAGCACATACACTGGAGCTGGTGGGTTTGAACCCAGCAGGGTCTGCCAAACAACAATGACAATTACAACAAAAAAATATAGCTGGGCATTGGGGCTGGCACCCGTAGTCCAAGCTACTTGGGAGGCTGAGGCAAGAGAATTGCTTAAATGTAAGAGTTGGAGGTTGCTGTGAGCTGTGATCCACAGCACTCCACTGAGGGTGACAGTGAAACAGTAAAAAAAAAAAAAAAAAGTAAATAAAATAAATAAATAAAATAAAATAATTAAAAAAATAAAAAGAAAGAGAAAGGCTGCAATAAAATAATGAAGGGGACTTTACTAACCCCTTCTCAGCAATAGAGCTACCCTTCAATCAGAAAATCAACAAGAAAATATTTATACTATACAATAGACCAAATAGGTCTAACTGACATATAGAGAATATTTTACCCAACTGGTACAGAGTACACATTCTTTTCATCAGTATCAGAAACACTACACAGAAGAGACCATATCTAAGGCCACAAAACAGCCTCAAAAAATTTCAAAAATTGAAATAATATCAGGTATCTTTTTTGACCACAATTAAATACAAATAGAAACCAATTAAAAGTGGAAAGCTGGAAAATATACACACACCTGAAAAATTAACACCACGTGCCTGAACTACTGTTTTATTGATGAGAATCAATGAATAAATTAAAAGGAAAATTAACATATTTCATGTAACAAGTGAAAAAATAAAGCAAAAGTTATGGAGTAAAGCAAAACTGATATGTTTTGATTACATATGATTTTCTATGACATTCTCATACTGTATGTGTAATTATAAGTATTTCTTTCCTCTCCCAAATGTAATCCCTCTCTGTTGTCTATATTTATAGCTAAATAGCTTTTCTCTAATTAAAATTTTCATGGAAAGCATAAAATATGTTTTATCCCCATACTTACTAGGAAAATCCAGCATCTCTCATCAAGCTTAGAATGTTAATTATCAAAATTATTTAGAGATTATTTACCATTCCTGTCTTCAATGCAAAAGCAATATCCCAAAGTCTGTTTTTAAGTAATGTCAGAGATAATATTTCCATATAAAGTGTGTTGTCTATCACTATCATTTTTTTGCAAAGAGAAAATTGTGACTCTGAAAGCAAAAATGACGATTGCTCAAAGTTATGAGTTATGAGGGTCCAAGTTTTTCCCAACTAGTTAAGAGCTCTTCCCAAATCACATATTGTCATTGTGAACGTGACACAAATATACCTGGAGTTGAGACATTAGCAGAGGTAACTGTGCCTTCTACTAATATCACCATGTGAGTTAAGAAATCACAAAATGTGACACAGAACAACCCTGTTATTAGTATGCTTATTAAATGGCTGAAAAATACAAAGTCAAATTACATCCTGTCTCACAGTGGGTGTAAATGATTTAACAACACAATGTCAGGTGGCTGCCCCAAGGAAGATACCTAGTGATTCATAGGAAGTGCAAAAGTGTTTGGTGCTGTCCGCAACAGAAAGGGGCATTTTTCTCATTGGATTCAATCAAGGAGAAAAAAATGCTTCTTTTTTTCCTGCTAAAACCAAGAGAGGAATAGAACTTTTCCATTTTTGTAACGCAGGAACTATATATATTATATGGGAAAAAATGTATATATATATGTTATATATATTACATAGAAAAAATATATGTATATATATATAGAGAGAGTTAAAGCATTTCACTGATATGGTAAAGTCATCCTTGGGATAAAGCACGTGGCTAGCAATCTTCTCTGTGTAAGGTAGCATTGCATGTTAAAGGTGAATATATTTATGAAGACATACAAATAAAGATGAGAATAATTACACATCAACACATTAAGAATATCATCCTATTTAAAATTACAGTATACTAATACATTTCAGCCACCATTTGCATGCCTGAAAAATTTGTCAAGCGATTCCTCATTTGTTTTTATTATCCAGAAATATCATTTTGGATAATTATTCGATCTGTTCACCATTAAAGCTCATGAAGGGATGATGTGTGTGGTAGGTAACGTTTTCTGTCCTGTTGGCAGGGGATGTGGGGCTGTGGAGTCATTTTGTCTTATTTCTTTGTTTTGTTTTGCCCTTGTGTATTCCTGATTGTGGGGAAGTTGAATTCCTAAGACATTATTTCCATCTTATATATGCCATGGTATATTTCTATTACTGTGAATCTTACTGGCGTCTGCTACTGAAGTCTGTGTCTAGTCATTTTTCTCCTGTTTAACTTGAGTTAGGGCCTGGCGATGTCCCTTTAGGCTGTGTACATAGCATAAAATCATGTTCTCTGAGACACAGGAGCAACACAAGTAGATTCCAGTTTAACAGGTTTACCTGTGTTGTCTGTATGCACAGAATAATTGTATACTCTTGATTCAAGGTAATGATATTTTTACACAGTACTGGAATTCTGGGCATATATATACTAAATGTGTGGGTACAAGTGTCTGTGTGTGTATGGGCTCTAAATGTGATTTAATGCTTATACACTTACAAAATTTACGTATCATAAGCATTCACAAATCATAGAGAGAAACTATAAATTCTTTGGTTCTGATTTTGTTAGGTTTATAACTAAATACCACCAAAACAAGTATTAACTTAATCCTTCAGGTATCCTCTTACACTAAACATTGCATTATGTCATTGCCTTATTTTTTATGTTTCAATTTTATCTACAGTAAAATTGAGATAATTTCAGGTAGTTTTTTTCTTCTAGGAAAATCTTTATAATAGTGGCAAATGCTTTAACGTACTAAATGCCCGACAATATTAATGTTGTAATTATTGAAGACTTGTTTAGAGGTAATGAGTTAAAGTTTTGGCAGAATGTACAACCATAAAAGCCTAATTTTGGGACATAAAATCCACCTCACCATGGAAACAGATATCAAAAGGCTTGATTGTTGTAAATCCCTGTTAGCAAGGCATCCAGAAACATTTCCTTTTGGCTGGCAATTTGTGTAAGATTCAGCTGTATGTCCTGAATGCTCTGAGTCCTCATAATCATATTATGTCTGCTCTTGCTTGTTCTGGAACTGGCAGCCTCAGATATGGTGAATTGATTTTTTTGTTGGCTGTTCCCTATTTTATTTCTCATAGGGGATTTAGTTAAGTAGACTTCTATAACAGAAAATACACCTTCCTGAGTTTTAAGGTTAAGATGTTTACTTTTAATGCTTTATTGAGAAGTGTCTTGTTAGAAGACACTAAAAATACGTATTTTATCTTTAAATCTTATGTTCAAATTGATATTGATTATGATCTCTGATTGAAACATTTAATGCTTAATTGAAAATCTTTAAAACAAAATATAGTAACAAAATTTCATGCTCAAATGATATTTTAAAATAGCAAATTTGTTCATTAAGTGCCCATTATATGGGTTTAAAAATATTTAAAAAATACTTTTCTTCACAGTTCTCCAGAATCTGCATACATTGATATGAGAGTAGGCACACTTTAAAGTAGACAATGTAAAGGTGACTAGTTCCCTTTTCTGTATATCTCTGTTGTCATTTCCCTGAGCCTTAAGCTGATCCAATACCAAAGACCACCTTCTTCACACCCACAAGCCCATTGCCAGGAGATGTTAATTGAGATGTCAGACAGTAAAGAGAAATCCTGAATTCATCTCAAAGTGAATATTTTTTCACCTTCACTGTACTACTGATTGTCCTTGAAATCAAGAAAACATATTAGAATACAGTAAGTTAGGTAATACGATATACGTCCCAATCAAAAATTGAGAAATATTCAGGAGTCCTAGACTAAGGCCCATGGACACAACCAAAGGTTAACAGTAGGGATGCCATTTGACCTGATGACATGTGAACCCCATCCTGGGAGTCAGTGGTAGATGTACAAGTAAACAGAACTAAGACTTTAGCCTTGGGTAAAATGTAAACGTCCTTTACAATTTTCCCCTAAGACATTGGATTTTCTCTCATACTCAGCAGACAGGCAACAGATTACTTAAAACTGGACATAGCAGGCTCAATCTCGATCTTCAATATCAACCGTGCAGAGGATGAATAAAAGATAAAAAAAAATTGTCAAGGAGACAATTTCAAAGCCACTTCAATTATCTAGGTAAGATATGATTATAAGTGTGCATTATTTTATGTCAATAAAATATTTAGCAAGCGTTTTCTATTTTATGACAGCAGGTTTTAATTCCCCTTTGAAGATTTCACTAGTCTCTCTACTTATCCTGAGCTCACCCAACTTTAAATCCTTATATAAATTCCTATGATCACCATTCATTTGATTAAAAATGTTATCTTTTGTAGGCTCTTTGATTACTATAACTTGATCACAAATGTATCTCATACACCACATGGCAGACTATCTGATGCATAGTATATATTCAAGAATAAAGATATAGGGCGGCTCCTGTGGCTCAGTGGGTAGGGTATATAGCGAGAGTGGCTGGTTCAAACCCTGCCTGGCCGAACTGCAACAAAAAATAGCCTGGCATTGTGGCGGACACCTGTAGTCCCAGCTACTTGGAAGGCTGAGGCAGGAGAATAGCCTAAGTCCAGGGGTTGGAGGTTGCTGTGAGCTGTGTGATGCCACGGCACTCTACCAAGGGTGAAAAAGTGAGACTCTGTCTCTTAAAAAAAAAAAAGAAAGAAAAGGTATATAAGTTATTCAGAAATAATTTTTTTAAACTTTCTCAGACAAGTGTAGTTTTAGTGACATACATTTAGTATTTTAGTAAGAAACTGATAAAACTACAAATGAATGAAAAAAATTTTTAAAAGCCAAAATTCATTTAATCTACTTTCTAATGAATGACAGGTTTTGGTTTTATACAAAAACATACTATACCAGGAGATTTAATCATTGTATATGGATAATACCATGGACAGCAGTATCATCGCTGATATCATAATAATAAATGATGCCAATCAAACATCATTAATTATAGAATGGAATATAGACCTTGCAAATTTATGAATAGGAGACTTAAACAAGTTTATTATATGATTTTCACTTTTTTATGCATATTTTTCCTTTTTTAATATGTATATATATATTTTTTTAAGAGACACAATCTCACTATGTCACCCTCGGTAGGGTGCTGTGACATCACAGATCAAAGCAACCTCCAGCTCTTGGGCTTAGGCTATTCTCTTCCCTCAACCTCTCGAGTAGCTGGGACTACAGATGCCTGCCACAACATCCGGCTATTTTTTTGTTGTTATTGTAGTTTGGCTGGGACTGGGTTCGAACCCCCCACCCTCCAGATATGAGGCCAGTGTCCTATTCACTGAGCCACAGGTGCCGCCCAATGCATGCTTTTCTTATCTTAATGTGATGGGGGTGGGAGAAACAAATAATGAAACTGCCTTATCTCATTTCATAGCAGTGATTTGAATCTTTAAAACTTGAACTCAAGTATGACTTACATTGATGGGAATTTTATTTGAACAATAACTAGATATAAAAACTCTCAAAAAACTGGAAATTATTAAGATCATAAATCTTGAAATGGAGAAAAAAACAAGAGAGTTAGCTTGGATAAAAGAAAAAAAATTATGTCATGCACTTATTTATGAAGAATCTGTGATTTTGTTTCTGTCATTTGTAGTCACCTCAAGAGATCACCAGGAATATTTTTTCAGAAACATGATGTCTTAAAAGTCAAAGTTCTTGTCCAAGCATAATTTGTTTTATTGTTACTCATTTTATTATGCTTTAAAGATACTGAAGATTTTAGAAATAAAAAATTGGTGGCACTCCCATGTCACACATCTATAGGTACCATTTTTCCAACACCATGTGGTCACTTCATGTCTTTGTGTGACATTTTGGTAAACATTTCAAACTTTTTTTTTTTTTTTCCGAGATGGAACCTCAAGCTACCCCCCTGGGTAGAGTGCCATGGTATCACAGCTCATAGCAACCTCCTGGGCTCAAGCGAGTCTCCTGCCTCAGCCTCCCAAGTAGCGGGGACCACAGGCACCTGCCACAACGCCCGGCCATTTTTTTGGTTGCAGCCATCATTGTTGTTGCAGGCCTGGGCTGGGGATTCCAACCCACCACCTTAGGTGTACATGGCTGGCGCCTTAGCCGATTGAGCCACAGGCGCCGAGCCAAATTTTTTCAATATTATCTGTTATGTGTATTTGTAATCAATGATCTTTGATGTTACTATTGTAATTGTTTTGGGGTGCCATGGACCAAGATCATAAAATAAGGTAAATATAATAAATCAATATTATTCATGTTCTGACTACTTAGTTGTGATTTGAATCTTTAAAACTTGAACAAGTTCCTTGGCTGTGATTTCAATCTTTCAAACCTAAACACCATTCCTCTGTCTGTCTTTTTTCTCAGGCTTCTCTTTTCCCTGACACACACCAATATAGGTCAGCTATTAATCCTATAATGGCTTCTAAGCATTCAAGTCAAAGTAAGTGTTACATATTTCTCCCTTGAAATCAAAAGCTAAAAATGATTATGTGAGAAAGCTATGTCAAAAGCCAAGATAGGCAATACAAACCAATAAACAAAACGAACAAAAAAAGAAACTTGCTTCTTGTGCCAGTTCACAAGTTGTGAACCCAAAGGAAAATTTCTTGAAGGAATTAAAATTGTTACTCTCCCAAACGTGTGAATGACAGAAAGCATGAGTATCTTACTACAGATGTGCAACATGATTTAGTGGTCTGAGTGTAAGATCAAACCCACTACAATATTTCCATAAGCCAACCCTAATACAGGGCAAGAGCTCATCTCTCTTCATTTCTATGAAGGCAGAGAGATGAGGAAGCTGCAGACAAAAAAGTTGAATCTAGCACAAGTTGCTTCATGAGGTTTAGGGAAACAAGCCATCTCCATGACATAAAAGCACAAGGTGAAGAGTAAGTGCTGACAGAAACACTGTACCAAGTTTTGCAGATCTAGCTAAGATCTTTAACGAGGGTCGTTCCACTAAACAAGAGATTCAAGAGTGTCCAAACTTCTTTCTTCTCTGATTCACACTTGTAGAAGAGTTGTGTTTAACCACACAGTAAATACGCAAAGAATAATGAGAGTTAATGAGCAAAATAGAAAAGATCTATGCATAGTTTTCATGGTATCTGCCACCATGATAAGCATAGAGGTTCCTCCATAATCCACAAAGAGCTGCAGACTGCAGTATGGACACCTTTGAGCCCTTATATAGACAGAGAGAAGTCATGCCTGGGTTCAAGGCTTCAAAGGACAGGCTGACTTTCTCATTAGGGGCAAATGCAGCTGGTTAATTTAAGTTGAAGTTAATGCTCATTCACTATACCAAAGATCTCAGGGCCCTGAAGGATTATGCTAAATCTACTCTGCCTGTGTTCTATAAATGGAGTAGTAAAACCTAGATGATAGCATTTGTAGAACGGTTGACCAAATATTTTAAGCTCACTGTTTTGATCGACTCTTCAGGAAAAAAAAAAAAAATAGGATTCCTTTCAAAATATTGCTGCTTATTGACAGCCTGGTCATCCAAGAGCTCCGATGAACATGCACAAAAAGGTTGATGATTTTGTACCTGCAATACAACTTTCATTTTTCAGCCCAAGACCAAGAATAATTTTGATTTTAAGTCTCGTTCTTTAAGAAATATGGATATAGCTGCCTTAGATAGCAATTCCTTTCACGGATCTGAGAAAAGTAAATTAAAAATCTTCTGGAGAGAATTCATTATTCTCTGTGCCATTAGGAATATTCATAACTCATGGGAGGAGTTCAAAATACCAACATTAAGCAGAGTTTGGAAAAAGTTGATTTCAACTCCCATGAATGATTTTAAAGGGTTCAAGGATCAAGGTAAAAAGAGGTATAGCAGAAATAGCAGAAGAATTAGAATTAGAAATGGAGTTTGAAGATTTGACTGAATTGCCACAATATAGTTATAAAACTTTAATAAATAAGGAGGTACTTCTTATGGTTAAGCAAAGAAAGCGGTTTCTTGAAATGAAAGTTACTTGTGGCAAAGATATAGTGATCATTGTAGAAATAACAACAAAGGATTTAGTATAGGATCTAAAAAATTGATAAAGAAGTAATAGGGGTTGAGAGGATGAAATCCAGTTTTGAAAGAAGCTCTATTGTGGGTAGGATGCTACCAAATAGTATTACATGCTGCAGAAAAATCTTTTATGCAAGTATCAATTGATGTGGAAAACTTCATTGTTCTGTTATTTTAAGAAATTGCCACAACTATTCTAACCATCAGCAACCACTACTCTGATCAGTTAGCAGCCATTCATTAGCCTCAAGTGAAGACCCTCTACCAGTGAAAAGATTATGACTTGCTGAAGGCTCAAACGATCACTAGCATTTATTTAAGTGGTGAAGTATTTTTTTTAATTAATGCATGTACATTTCTTAGATACAATGATATTGCACATATACCAGACTATAGTATAGGGTAAACATTAATTTTATATATACTAGGAAACTGAAATTTTCATGACTTGCTTTATTGTAGTGTTTGCTTTATTGTTGTGATCTAGAACTGAACCCACAATGTCATTGAAGTATGTCCATATTTATTTAGAAAGTGGCTCACAGCACCAAAATTTTGCCTATACAAGACAAAAATAACTTCAATGCATTTAGTATAGAAAGGAAAGGTGGGCAGTGTAGCAAACTGTAAAACATTATGATCTCCACTGGGGTGTCCAGTACCTGGCAATTTAAAATTAAATGAAAACAAGTGAGAAGTTAGAACCTAATAGTAACCCTGTGAAGTGTGTATATTCCAAGCAATATTTCTCAATTTCTAAATACATGCTACGCAGTCTATAGGTTGGCCTACACTTCCCTAGATCAAATTCTATCTGACGCACCACCGGAGAATTAAACATCTAAAATGAGTTCAACATAATGCAGATTCTCTCTCATAATGTTCCTACAAATGACCAACTTAGGAAATTTTAACATGGTTGTTTGTGGGACCAGGCGGAGGATATTACCTACTGACATTAATCACAACTGATAATATATCTAAGTCCTGAGTGTATAGTAGAAGATGTCCATAGCAAATAAAAATAATTGTTGAATTGTTATATAATTTATTTCATAAATATATGTTACATATTCTCATATAGGTTCCTTTATATAACAATATCCCTGGAGTCAAGTCTTCTAAATATGCTTGAAGATACATAAATCCTTCATATATTCTCTTGGAAGATTTCTTCAGGAATTAATTTATTTGGCTCGGCACCTGTGGCTCAATCGGCTAAGGGGCCAGCCATGTACACATAAGGTGGCGGGTTCGAATCCCCAGCCTGGGCCCGCCAAACAACAATGATGGCTGCAACCAAAAAATGGCCGGGCGTTGTGGCGGGCAACTGTGGTCCCAGCTACTTGGGAGGCGGAGGCAAGGGACTCACTTGAGCCCAGGAGTTGGAGGTTGCTGTGAGCTGTGATGCCATAGCACTCTACCCAGGGGGAGAGCTTGAGGCTCCATCTCAAAAAAAAAAAAAAGAATGAATTTATTTAATTATTGAATTTCATGGTTTATAGACTTTTAATTCAAGTTGGGTAAATATATCCTCATCTTACATTTAACAAACAATTAGTATTTTTTATGCTACCGAATTAACAACAGTACAGAAACATGACATTTTAAGATACTTTAAAATTAAACACATCATATAACAAAGATTAGGAGATAGTTTGATCTTTATGACTCATTATTTCCCATACATTATGTCCTCCTTACAAATAGACTATATATATAGTCTCTCTCTCTCTCTCTCTCTCTCTCTCTATATATATATATATGTGTGTGTGTGTGTGTGTGTATGTGTGTGTGTGTGTGTGTGTATAATGGATAAAACACATGCTTAACTATTTTTATCTAGAAGGAAAATAATTATTTTCCACTTATTGGATATGTCTTAATATCTTTTCATAGAATTTTAGATAAAATAAAGATGTAAAATACAGTAACATTATTTCAAATAACATCTTTAGGCCAACCTTTCATCTTCCAAACGAAAAAGTATCCAACAAAAATGAATATAGGGTTGTATGAACTGAAGACACCTATAACTCTTCATAATCTGATTATATAATGGTTTATTTTTAATAGGTATACCATTATTAATTCAGTGAGATGATACTCATGAATAAATTATAGACATAACCTTGCAATCATAAAGGATGGAAAAAGCAATGAAGCAAGGACAAAATGTAAAGAAAGGAAAGATAGAAAAGAAAGTTAGTATGTCATTAAATCTGAAATGCCCAATTTCAAACCAAAAGCTTTGTATATTTTATCCTAAACAAGAAGCAGTACAATTAATCAAAGTATGCAGCTAAACTATTGACATAGTTTTGCCATCTTAATGGTAGCTCATTTATACCAATAGTGAAGAAGCCTGGAGTGGCAATAGCGAAAGGTATTTTCCACAGCTTGTTGATAATAAAATACTATTTTTTTCTTTTAAAAAGTGGCCCAAAGCCTGGAAGAAGTGGTAGTTAATTGGTGCAAAATCTAGTGATTGTGATGGATGACAGAGAGTTTCTTCTGTAGTGTGAGCAGCATTTTTGGAGTGGCAGTGTTGTCTTGTAAGAGGATTGGCCTTTCTCTATTGACCAGTCTTGGCTGCTCAATTACAAGCATCCTCAACACATCATCCATTTTTTCCAGTGGGCATTCAATGTAATTGATTGAGGAGGTTTCATGAAGCTATAGTGAATAATACCAGCATTAGACCAACCCAAAGACGCCATTAGCTTTTCTGAGGAATGTTTGTTTGGGGGCTGTGTTTTGGCACATTATTGTTATTCAACCATTGTGACAGATGCTTGCAGTTGTCCAAATACATCAATTTTTCACCACATTTAACAATAAGGTCTATAAATACTTTGCCTTTACTTCATGACAGCAAAGAAATTCAAGCTTCAAGATGATTTCTCTTCTAATGCTCACTTAATTTATCCAGAACCATCCACCTAGCTTCTTTACCGTGTTCCTCCAAAAATAAACTGTCTTATATTTATTTTTCTCAAGAAGACACACTAGGGCTTATTTTCAAGGGATGTCTCTCCACACTGAAATGCATGGTGGATATGCAGATCTGCTGCATAGCCACGTCCATCACTAGGTCTTATTATTGGGGTAAGGCTTATATTTAACAAATGCATAGAAATCCTGCTAGGGCTTATTTCTGGGTAGGTCTTATTTGGGGGGAAACACAGTACCCTGCCCATTTGTTTCAAATGCTCCAATATTGTTGGAATACTAATGTAACTCCTTGTACTAATGTACATGTAGGTTGAGATGGATTCACTTCCACTACAACTTTCAACTCATCATTATCAACACAGGTAGCCAATGTGCCTCATTTTCAAGAATGCATGTTATCTGGGTAATGGGTACTTACAACTTTGATTCCTAACTTAAAAAACAATTTCTGTAATCAAAGCTTTTGTACCTCATAATATTCTGGCAAAAATAAATAAATAACTGAAAATTAAATAATATCTCCAAAACAGAACTTAACAAACCAACGCCTTCCTAGGTATTCATTAGTCCATTCTTTCCAAACAATTCATTGATATTTTGAACTGTCTGCACTGCATTGGTTCCACAAAGGATCTCCTATTCAAAATAAGACAGAATTTTGAATTACTTGTGGTTTCACAAAAATTACTATTAATAAATTGAAATACATCACAAACCAAAATATGTGTTTGAAAGAATAAGGAGGTACCTATACAAGAATATAAAAAAAAAACAAAAAATGAAACTAGAAGTGTCATGTGAAATGTCACAGATACCACTGTCAAACTTAGTACTTAAGGAAACTGGATGTCTCATAGTCAATAACATAAGGTAAGTCCATAGTGATATGATTCTAGTTCCTTTGATGAAAAACATAAAATAAAATATTTCACATAGTAACTAGTTTTCTAAACAATACTCAACAATTGAATGTCTGGGTTTATAAGGCAATTATTCCACATGTTAAAATTATCCTCATCATTGTTTGAATATCTGCCTAAGACTAAAAGAGTGGACTCTCAAAAGTAAATGATAAAATACAGTGTCAATCTCAGGTAAAAGCATGAAAGTGGTAATGAATTGCATCTTCCATCACAAAAGTTTCATTCTCAGATGTTTGTAATTCTGGTATAGAGATATAATCTACTTGTAATTTTATCAAATAAGAAAGGCTGAGGTCAACATTACTAATCTGTTGACCAAGGAGCTGCTTTGATCCCAGTTTTTGCCATTTCCACAAGAGTAGGACTTTTGAGGTGACATAGAATAGCTGCAGAATAGTCTAGAATGCTGTGTGCAAGGACGCAGTCCTACTTTAAAGGTAGCCTGACAGCACCATTCTAGTGAACATTTATGACAGGACTGTTGTAAAGAATGATGATTTCATTTGATCAACTCTGTATGGTGTAGGTGTCACGGCCTTGAGGCAGTGCAGCTGGATAAACATACTTTATTACCTGAAAATGTTTCTGTACTTTGAAGGTAAAACTAAAAATGTTTAAAATGAAAAAAATTTTCTAACCTGTACTCAAAAACAAATAAAATAGGACCACAAAGATGAGTTTGATCTTAGAATACTCAAAACAAATGCTGCTACATAATGAATCATTTTCTTTTTTAGCATAGTTTTTGCCAGATGTTAAGTTGGCAAGCAGACTGCAAAGAAATTTAGTTGGGTGACAACTTCATGTTGAAAATCTGCATTTTTGTAGTATGCAGTTAAATTTAATAATACAGGAATTAAATTATATCTAATGAAAGTAACTATGATAAAAGAGCAGTAATATCTTTTAAAAAAATATCTCTTATTTCATTATATTTTATTTTTGAGACAGAGTCTCACTATGTCACCCTTAGTAGAGTGCATGGCATCACAGCTCACAGTAACCTCAAACTCTTGGACTTAAGTGATTCCCTTGCCTCAACCTCCCTAATAGCTGGGACTACAGGCACCCGTCACAATGCCCAGCTATTTTTTTTGATGCAGTTGTCGTTGTTTACCTGGTCCAAACCAGGTTCAAACCTGCCAGCCTGGGTATATGTGGCCAGAGCCCTACCCACTTACATAGTACCATTTTCCTGTCTTAAAGGTACCTCCAGTAAAATAAGTCTATCACATGAAACTCTCATAAAATAAACACTCAACAGGAGTCTTTTACCTCCTTTATAGTCAAGTATCTATAAAAATAAATCCACATCACCTTTAAAATTTAAATATATTTGAGTGAACAACTTTATGAAAACTTCACTTCAATATTTTTGATGTGTGTATGTATTTACACACACACATAATCACATACGTATATTTTTTATTTCAAAAACTTTATCACACAGATCAGTAGAGTCTCTGCAAAAAAATAGACAGACTGAGGCTCTAAGGATCCAAAGAGACAAAATAATAATTCAAGATTAAAACAAGTGCATCTTTCACACAAAGTCCCTTCAATTGACAAATTGACTACATTCCTCCTGTTGATAATATTAACGGTTTGTGAGGCATTTTTTTAATGTTCTTCCAATGAAAACAGAACATTATTATGCAAAATTTTTTTTGAGGACAATGTGGAAGTTTCTATATTTCTTTCTAATGCTGATGTGTATCTCTGCCCCCTGGAAGGGTGTTTTCATAAACATTTTGCATCAGGCCACACCATTATTCCACACCTGCTATTTCTATCTCCATCTCATACACATGTCAGGTAAATCATGTATTTTTTTAAGTGTCATAATGTACACTAGTTGTGTGAAGTGGATCAGAAAAGACAATACCAGCAGCAGCAAAATGAGCCCAAGTCTATCTTCTAATATGTGCTGAAAAAACAACCTTCCTTTACGTTTCAGTGTAGATAGGCACGCTCCCTCTTTAAATAACTATACAAGAAGGGGTAAATTACAAAGTCACCTTCAAAACTAATATTGAAAGACTCACTTAAGGGGTCTACATTTCTCCCAGGCACAAGATGCTATAGTAATTACAGTTGATAAGCAAAATTCTGCTATTGACCCTAGGCTGAGATCAACATATAAAGTTTCTGTTGTTTCTTGTTCTTGCTGTTTTTGCCTTTTGCTTAATCAGTGAATTTTAAATTTCAACTCTCTCTCTTGTACCAAAAGGAGGAAAAGATCACTATTCTGAGGGGCAGAATCTCTTACTCTAATTTCCTGCTCACAATTAGTGAGATGATTATGCATCCTTATGTTATATCAACTTTTTGACAAAGCTGTTAACCTTCTCAATCTTTGGTTGTTCCATGTATAACATAGAACATACTTTAAATTTTCTTATTACAGATTATATCAGATATTCTTTACTGACTTGATTACACCATAGAATATCTACATTTCTTAATATTTATTTGCAAGAGTTGTCTGTACTGCAGTCCAACATGAGCTTAGCAGCACTAAAATACTTTGGGAAGAAACACTTCACTCTTCAATTTGGGGATCACATTTTTTACGGAGAAACCTATAAATGAAAGAGGCTATCACTCTATTTAAATACCTTTAACGTCTTGAAAACAGTGATAAAGTGTTCTTGGTCCATATGGATGATTAGGACCTAGGCTGAGGATACAGCTTCTGATAGCTGTTTTTCATCACACAATATTGTTGAGTATGCCTAAGAAAGGAAATGTGAAAACTGAGGATACCAAACATGTCTTACTAATTCCTGCCAGTGTGTAATTTATACTATATTAATACAAAGTTCTACAACTTAAATAATATGCTAAACAATAATGTAATAATATGCTATATTAATACAAAGTTCTACAACTTTAATAATTATTAAATTACAATAAATAATAAAGGCCATTGGAGACTTCACTGCAAAAGCTTTCTCTTAAATGAGATGTACCATTACAAACAATTGTAAAGTCACTGTATTAAAAGATTTATTTCAATGCTAGTGTACTTATTTATCTAAATTTCAATGTATTCATAAGTATTGGTCATACTAACTCAGTATGAGTTATATGAAGTTCTTAGGTAAATAGTAGATGAGTTTAAAAAGCAAATAATATTAATGTCCATACTTTCACATCAGCTAATATCCAATCATGATCATTAAGTCTAATAACCGACAGTAATTTCCTAGTGTAATAAAATGAGTTCTGAATATTTTCTTTTACACTTCTGTCAGTGAGATTTAGATCTATGAACTACACCTCCCCACACAGCAAGCTTTTATGAATGAATTCCTTCATCATGAAATAATCATTACTCTGGTTGTCTATGTATGTTTTCTTTTATCATAGTAAAAATTGGCATCAACCACAAGATTTAAATATCTGAGATTAAATGCTCACAAATCTCAAAGATTTAAAAGCTCTTCATCTCAAAAACATTAAAGAATAGCTATGACATTTGGCATTTGATTCAAATGAAAAGAGAACTATTTACTAGCTGCTGAAATCTTTCTAATTCAGGTTTAGTCAATGTGAAATTTTCTTTATATTAGCAACAATAACCTACATGTTGTCTTAGGGCAAGACTTACACAAGAGCAACTATTATAAAACAATTGTTGACACTTTTATTCATTCAAAGGAATATCAGAAATAAGGGCAGCATAGTATAATGGCAAGAACTCATGACCAGAAATAAGGATGTGCCTCTTTTACTCTTAGTCTTTCCCTACTGATCATGTTACTTTGAACACATCAACCATATTCAATAAAGCTCTAATATGGTTTCTGAATAATACAGAATGCACCATTCCCAGAATTTTTTTAAGTGATAGTAGTTTATAAATAGACATAAGTTATAAATAATAGTGTATGTACATATTGTTTCATTATTTCTACTAATCAACCCACTTGACTTCATCAAGTTATCCTTCAGGAAACCTTTTGAATGAATTAAAAATTAGAGTGATAAAAAATACATAATTTTATGGAAGTATAGTATGATTGTTTATTAAATTTATCATTTGTTCTCTTTAATTCCCATATTTTAAAACACTCGTAAGTGCATACCTTGTTTGCTTTCAAGTTGCTCTGAAGAGTACATGAAGTGTAGGTTACTAAATTTTGAGGATACCTGCCTTTTGTCAATTTGAGATGCATAGAGACTCTTTCAGTGGTAAATGAGCAATTTTGCTTTCCAATATGCCTCCTGAGATATATTCCCAAAGTACACAAGAGTGAAGAAAAGTGCTAGAAGGAACTATAATAGTCTCCTCTTAAGAAAGTTCTATTTGTTATCATAAATAGGCAAGGCCTACAATTCCAACAATGGCATTTATTGCATAAATAATCGGCATGGTGAAGCAATTTATCAAGCCTTTTCCCAATAATAGAATAACATTGAAGTTTTTCAAATTCAGGATGTACCTCTGAGACCTCACAAATGCGTGTTCATAGCCTTTCACTTGTACATTGTGTAACTCTCTGTATTCCAGACGACTCAATCAGAGTCTGATCACTGAGGATGAGTCTCAATGCTCCACTCTACTTTGCCCTCAAATATCATAGATCACTGAAAAGAATTTACCATTCTTTTCAAAGTCATTGAAAGAACAATGGTTTGAGAAGAACCGAAAAGCAAGAAGGGAAGCAACAATCGCAGGTCACATGTCTTGAATTAGAGGCAAACAGAGAGGAAAAAACAGAATCATAGAAGGGGGGAATTAAGTGAGAATAACGTGAGTCTGTGGGCACAGGGCCAGAAGATAAATGGAGATAGGAATAATGTCAGGAATGCTATTCTTCTCAGATGGAACCTGCCTTCATTTAATACATATTAATGCCCTATGTGTAATATTCTATGCTTATGTTCCTTTCTTACATTTACATTTTCTCATATGTTCAACATTCTACCAATCACCGCACACTTAATTGTACCTTTCTTTTCACCCTTAAGTCTTACCTCGAGCCCATACATTATTAAACTATTTTCTGTTCACTAAGAACGTTTGGCTTTTACCATAAGAAGCTAATTTTATAATGTGAAATATTACACAGGTAAGTTTTTATGAGTGAATTAGGTAAGGGTCAGCAGATACGCAGGCTGCTACTTTCATCTTTGGAATACATGGCAGGCATTACTAATTGATCTATATACTTTCTGTGTTAATCACTGAAGCAGCTAAAACAAAGACCTTTCGTGAGCTGGCTTCAATCAACCAAGCACACAAAGAAAAATCTTTTGCCATTCTTGAGATAGCAGTCATGATTAAGTTAAGATCATTTAGTTAACTTGCCACTTCACAAAGAAAAACTTGATTTTTAATCTAAAAGGACTTCACTCTGAACCCTAGACAGTAATCTTGAAAGTATATATTGCTTTATTCATGAGGAGGCAATATGCACTCATTCATTTCATTTTCAACAAGTTTGTTAGTAGACTATGTATGCTGAATATATACTGATCTTTTAATTTAGTTGAGGTGTGGCTAACAGGGTAGAATTGGTGCCTATTTTATATTTTGTGGATAATTCAAAACCCACCAATTTTTATTTTATAAAGACAAACGGAGACACACATGCATGCATGTAATTATGTAACCAAGGAGAAATAATTCTTCTAAGTTACTAAGATTTTCAGCACTTTTTTCCTAGTCCAGGTATAAACTGTTATGGAAAGTGACCAAAATACAGTTTATTTTGTACTTGCTTCATATTGGGCAGGTACTCACTGGGCTCCAAATGTAGTTCCAACTCTTGCTCATCAGCTCTTCTACCCATTCCATATTTCCTTTATCCTAACCAAAATATCAACTGCTTCTGCATCATTGCATTCAACTGGAAATTAAATTAAAATATTACTCCTGTCTTTTACACCTTGTTTTTCAACACACAATAGGTTGAGAGGAGAAAAAGAGAGGAGAGAGAGAGAGAGAGAGAACAAGCCCCTGGTAAGTAACTACATATTATATTCTAAATTACTAAAGCTGGGTTGATTTGTCACAATAAAGAGATCATATCCAGATGAGTATTTTAAAACAATGTCTGTAAAAAGTGTTTGGGATTGTATGTCTCTCTCTTCCTGCCCTCTGTCCAAACCCTATATAAATAGTAAATGCA
Source organism: Galagoides demidoff (assembly GCA_963574575.1). Classification (NCBI taxonomy): domain Eukaryota; kingdom Metazoa; phylum Chordata; class Mammalia; order Primates; family Galagidae; genus Galagoides; species Galagoides demidoff. Next base: position 10,324 of record CAUYQV010015912.1, on the reverse strand, counting down.
AATGTATAGCAATTGTGTGGGTACTGCATGGTTCTACAGTTTCCAAATTTTAGCTACAGGATTAGGAATCTGTTAGCCACTTACTTGAATACAATACTTTACAATGTAATGTTTATATTTATTCATGATAGCTATTGATTCCATCTTTAACCATCCCAGGGTTTTTCTTTCTTCATTCCTCCTTTTCATCTTCTGTTTGAATTTAATTTGAGGGAATGTGTTTCATGAGTAGTTCTCTATGTTCACTTTATTGTCCTCATAGCCTAGGACTACACTGAAGAAAAGTTAGTGATTTCTCAGTCACTATTTACCATCTTTCTCCTACACATTTGGCCATGGAAACATCTCCACTTTATCTCATCATTAACTAAAAATAGAAGCAATAACGCTTCTTTGTTTTCCATGATCGCAGCATATAAAGATGCTCAATACTAAGAAAATATATCTTCCTCCTATATTTACAAATGTACCGCCTATTTCTTTGTGGTTTGGCTTCTTCACTTTAAACAAGCAATTCATTGTTTGATTGATCTTTCACAATTTTCCTTGTGCCTTGAAAACCCTGCTGTGTCCTGGCTGCATGGTTTAGAATGTCGCATCTCCTTCTCTTGAAAGGCCATGTAAATACACATTCTCCAGACAAGATACAAAGCTGTGTGGGTATTATTCAGAAATTTCAACGAGGTGGGCAGGATGAGTGAATTTCATACCACACATCCCATTGAGTTTTATGATATTTTCTTCAATAAAGACACCTGGCCAACATGTCTCTTAACACCATTGGATATGAGAACTATAATATGTAGTAAAGTATAAACATTATTCATCAAATGACACTGGCCAGATAAATTGTGTTTAAGCAGAAAATCTATTGGTAACCTCTACCTTAATTAGAAAATTATGGAGAGCAGCATATCTTATACCATCAGAGTCCTTCATACTCGGCATCACATATTTTATTAGAAGAAATTTATGAAGTCTTATATTAAAAATATTACACCAACAATCAACATACACTCTAGACCTAGTTAAAATCTCCATGTGTATTCTTTTAAATGGATCATCTAAAGAGTTTCAGCCTTGGTAAACAATTATAAATTGTCAATAAGAAAAGAATTTATATAATGTTTTTAGATCAGAAGAGACCATTGTTTTAAAATTATTTACTTACATGTAGTTGAATGCAACTGTTTTCTACAGGAAGAATAAATGGTGTTGGAAATAAAAATGAACAAAAATTTTTAAAACTCAGGAATTATTCAATTATATATGCTACAAGTGCTTGTGGATATATTCAGTAGCACTATAACACAACAGTCATCAATTTCAGTCTTTTCCTGAGATTTATATATCTATATATATAATGTTTTATATATATGTAAAATGATACACAATAAGGAGTAAAATATAAAACTAAATCAAAGCATACAATATTATAGCAATATTTTTTAGCATGTAAACATGCCAATATGAGTTCTGATTTAGTCATCTCATAAAATGGCAATATCAAATCTGTCAGCTTTTGTATAAAAGTTCTTCAAAAATATTGAGATTTTTATAGGAAATTGTGATGCGACATCATTCATTTTGAATGATAAATAAAGCAATGCCTGGGAAGTGATAGAAAGTTGGCATTATTTCAGTAGGACATAAAGTTATATTTTTCCCTATTTATTAGGCTATGATAGTGTCACAGCAAAGTATTTTGAACTGGGCAAAATTTCTTTGTAGATAATGTATTTGCAGATTGTGTATATGTTTGTATATATGCAAGTGACTGGCAACTAGGTAAAGAAAAATGTTTCCTCGAATTTTAAAGGCTATCAAAAACATATACTTTGAACGATAGCGTATTTAATTTTTTTGAACTGTTACTTTAGTAAAAACGATTTGCATAATTCTAGTCCATTCATTGTTCTTTTTTAAGAGAAGAATTACGGAAGAATATGTTGGATCATCAAATCACATGATATTAACTGGAGAAAACAATCAAATAGTGGATAGCAGACATATACTTAGAGACATACTATCAAAAATGGCAATTATCTGTGCATGGATTACCTAAAATACAATGCACATAAATTCCTGACACCCAATCTTCATTCGATATTATTTATTACCAGGCATGACTCCAAACTGGTTATAAAACAACTTCCTTTGGAAGGAGAAAAAAGAAATTGGTAAAAAGCCACATCAAGGAATATCAAGCAAAAATCAAAGCAGGGAACTGTTTTCAAGTCTAAAACTGATGGAATTCTTTTTCTGGTCATGAACATTAACAATTAAAACTTTTCATTACTCACTGTATATTTTTAATAGCAATTTAAAGTTCAAAATTAATCTAAGTACTTAAATTGTACCCAGTAGTTTGAGAAAATATGCCATAAATTATAGTCAAATTCTGTTTAATTAAAATAAATAAAAATAAATATTAATAAATATATTGAAAGTCCATATGGCTTCAATGGACAATTTCCAAATTCTTCCACATTTCATTCTCAATCCCCATCTCACTAATGCACAACTGTAAGCAAACTTCCTTCAGAAAGTAATTCTAATAATTTAAATTGCCTTCTTTCTAAAGACATTGGCATTTTCCTGTTTGGTATATGTAATTTCTTCCACAACACACTGGATTAAACAATAATTTCCTTCTATTGACTTTGCATTTCTGCATCTGTATTTGTCTCCACCTTCCAGACTAATGGATATAATGACTTAAATCATTGTTGAAGCTTGCTTTTCTTGATATTATGAGTAAATTGTCAAGTAGTCTTGTTATAGAGTCAAACTCATATGTCTTAAAAAGTTGCATTGTATACAGTGTATATACACACACACATACATTGAGTTGTTAGAATCTTGACTCTGAAATATTCAGAACAGGTCAGTAGGTCTTGAGGTAGAATTTTTCTTTTTTGAAAGAAACCTCAGTCTTTGCTTTTAAGGCCTTCAAGTGATCAAATATGGCCAACCCATATGATATGCATTATTATGCTTTACATAAAGTCAACAGTTTGTAAATTTTAAGTACATCTAATACATTTAAACTGGTATTTGGGCAAACAACTGGGCCTATGGCCTAGCCAAATTGATACCCCAAATTAGTCATCACATCCACCATCATTCATTCATAAGTGTTTGAACAAGTTATTTGGTAAATACTTTCAAATACTTCAATTTTCCTTGGAAATAATACTAATTTACAGTTGAAAGCATATTGACCATTTTATTGTAAACCTTTGCCAACAACATGTGTACATAAATTGTATTTTTAGTTTTAAGTTATGTACCTTTGGAGTTAGTGTTTTTGCATGATTTAAGCTTTTGGCTGTTAAAATATCTTCAGGTTAAATTGCCAATATACACAATAGTATCACTGGCCAAGACACTATATAGAAGACCTTTTGATAACATCTGTAACATAAAAAGATAATTTAATTGAAAATGAATCTCTTAGTAAGACAAGCTGTTTTAGGATTGGTTTATATATTTTGAATTGTACAGTAACTATTGCAAAAACATTACTCACTTCTAAGATTCTATGGAAAAAATAATCAACTATTAAAAAAATGGTTTGGGAGTATTAGTAAATATGACTTTTCTTAGAGGAGTATTAACAAGATTGCTAAATAATAGAGACTATGTCTATGCCCATGACACTCACTAAAATATTAAGAATAAAACTAAGAATACAAGGAGTGTTTTCAAGTAATTCCAAGAGACTCACCTTCGATGGCATGCCAGGAGAGAGACAGAGCAGGGACCTAAGGTGGAGGCGTGTGTGTTCTGATTGAGGAAGAGCAAAGAGATCCATGTGCTTTGGCAGAGGGTGACAGTGAGGTTGCCTACTGGCAGCACAGGTCCAGGAGTTCACAGATTATATAGCATCTAGTAGGCCATTTAAAGGATTTGGCTTTTACAGATAAAACTTTTGTAGGGATGATCTGATCTTAGCTGACATTTTAAAAGGATCACTCTGGGAACTGTATAGAAAATTGACTGGGGCAAAGGTGGAAGCACAGAGATCAGTCACAAAGGTGTTGCAATCATCCGGGTGAGAGATGATGATGACATAGTGTGAAGTATTAGGAACAACGGTGTGAGAACTAATGGGACGAATGGCAGGTTTGAGGATTTATATTTCCAGTATAAGACAAAGGAAGTGTCAAAATTGACCAGAAATATTTTAATGTGAGGACCTGGAGGATCAGTAATTGAGAAAGGGAAGATTTCAAAGCAAGAAAGTATGAGGCAATAGTCATTGATTTCTATTAACGTTAAAAAGGTAAGGGAAATAAATGTGAGAGATGATCACAAATGCTAATGATAAGCTGAGTGAAATAATTTGCTGTAAATATGATGGTCAAGGGACTAATTTTAAAAGAATTTATATAAAAAAATAAGACAACTTTATCTCAATCAAAAATTGTACACGATATCAATACACAATTCACAGAAAAGCAAAAGTGAAAAGTAAAATAATAGTTTTCAAAATTAAATAAAAAATAATTTTGTCAAAGTGTTGTAAAAAAAAAGAATGTTAATGTTTATCTAATTTGTAGAGTGATGTGTATGTGTTAATGATGATATGCTTTACTTGCTTATTGTTGCAATTGCCACTGAAGTCTTCGTCATAAAATTTTTCCCCTTCTTACATCATCAAGAGTATTTCCCACACTCTCTTCCAAGATTTTTATTATTTGACGTGTTAGATTTAAATATTTTATCCATAGTAAGTCTATTTTTGTAAGTGGTAAAATATATGAGTCCAGTTTCAGTCTTTTATGTATGGTTTTCCAGTTCTCCCAGCACCATTTGTTGAATAATAGGGATTCTTTTCCCCAGAATATGCTTTTGTTTGATTTATCAAAGATCAGATAGAAATAAGAAAGTGGTATCATCTCCTGATTGTCTGAAGAAGTCTTCAGTGGCAATTGCAACAACAAAAATAAATAAATGGGACTTAATTAAGCTGAAAAGTTTCTGCACAGCTGAAGACACAACAATTAAAGCAAACAGACAACCTTCAGAATGGGAAAAGATATTTGCATGTTACAAATGTGACAAAGGGTTGATTCCTAGAATCTGCAGAGAGAACTCAAATTAATCAACAAAAAAAAGAACAAACAATCCGATCTATCATTGGGCAAGAAATACGAACAGCACCTTGTTTGAGGAAGGCAGACAAATGGCTAACAAACATACAAAAAAAGTGCTCATTGTCCCTAATCATCAGCGAAATGCAAATCAAAACCACCCCAAGATAACACCTAACCCCAGGAAGAGGAGTCCATATCACAAAGTCCCAATGTTGCAGATGCTGGCATGTTTGTGGAGAGAAGGGAATATTTTTATACTGTTGGTGGGGCTGCACAGTAATGTGTCCTCTTTGGAAAGAAGTATGGAGAATCCTTACAGAACTCAAATTAGACCTCCTATTTGATCCCAAAATCCCATTACTAGGGATTTGCCCAGAAGAAAAAAAAAAGTCATTTTATCATAAAGACATTTGCACTAAATTGTGTATCACATCTCAATATAAAGTCACCAATATGTGGAAACAACCTAAGTACCCATCAACTCGAGACTAGATTAATAAACTGTGGTATATGTATACCATGGAATATTATTCAGCCATAAAAAGATGGGGACTTTATATCTTTTGTACTAAGGTGGATGGAGTTGAAACACATTCTTTTAAGTAAACTATCACAAGCATGGAATATCTAATGTACTCAATAATAATATGAAGCCAGTAGATGATCTAATTCATTCCCACATGAGAAAAAAACTCAATTCAATTTAAGTAAGGGCAAGAGGGAAGAAGGGAGTAGGGAGATTGGAGAAGCGAGGGGATTGGTATGTTTCCACCTAATGGGCCAACATGAAATATATGACATACCTCTTTGGTGCAGGACACAACTGCAAGTGAGACTTTACCTAACAAATGCAAATATCGTAACCTAGTTGTATGTACCCTCACATTAATCTGAAATAAATAAAACAAGGAAATAAAATAAAATTAGACATATGTAAAACAAGTTGTCTATGGTTCCATTGACGAAATGTGAAAAGAGGCTTATAGGAACCTAGTCTTTATGTCTCCTAAGAACAATTTGTGTGTGTTTGTTAACTTAGTGTTCCTGGTGACTTTATGTTACAACATAACTACTGCAGGTTAAAAAATAATGACAATTTGCTCATTGATCTGAATTTCCTAATGGAAATGAGGTTTTTTAATGTTTGAATTCCCAGGTAATTTTTTCATGAATGCTATTGTAATAGCAACTAAATAACACTAAGAGAAAAATAAAGCTTGACCTTCCTTATGTTTTGTTGTGTGAATAATTGGCAGTGTTTTTACAATGGTTGAGGTATTGATAGATTAGAATTCAGAAGAATTTCTATGAAGAGATATTCTTTACATTGAAGAGGGCATTTGAAATTTCTGCCACAGTGAAGAACATGTATATGAATCTCTCAGCTTGGTCCATACAACCAACGCTCAATGTAGTGTGGCCTTCACCGTTCTGGACATTTCTGTTTATTTCAAATAGAAAGCATGCATGGATTTCCTAGTATAATACATTCATGATTCAGGGTCTAGAAAATATGTCTTCTGCCAGGATGGCATCATTGTGATCACATGGGAAAGATGAATAATGAAAAAACAAATGTCTTTGATTCACAATTCCATATATAATTTGTTTTCTTCAGAAAGCTCTGTTATTTCAGTAAGAGCTGACCATCAATACTATGACAAATTTCCTGCATTGCATGTGCATAAAAATCCATAATTTAGGTTTACTTGACAATTAAGTAAATTGTTAAAAAAAATGATCAAAATTATGCTCTACAGGGTAAAAATGTTATTGAAACAGGAAAGATTAATTAACATATCAGGTGGGTTATTGAATGATATGATTTATACTAGTAAAGTCCTGTAAAGGAAAAAAAATCTTATCTGATCCAAACAAGGAATTTTATTCAAATACAATTAGGTTTGACTAAGCCTAAGGATCAGTAACCTTAACTCTAACAGATCATAGGATCAGTGATGATGAGGTTGGTTTGTTCCTTTTGATAAAGTTGCTTTAATTTTGTTTATTTGGAAGTATTGATACTTAATTTGGAACTTAAAGCTTCATGATGCTGACATTTAGTTTCCTAAAGAGAGTAAAGTTGTTCTCTTTGGGGTTCATTTACCCCATTCAAAAAGTAACTGAAAAATAGACAAACAACACATACAATTATACTTTTAAAATGTTCTTTTATTTTAAGGTGTTCATTTTAATAAAATATAGTTGAAATGCCTGTATTTTTAAAATAAGATAATAGAGACCCTAAGAGACTATACTGATGAGTTAATATTTGGGTTTCCAAACCAAATGTTCCCCGATGTAGATTTTTATTCTTATCTTTTCACCCCTTAAACCAATATAAAAATACATTTTTTCTCTCTGCACAAGAAAACATATGCTACAATTTCCTTGATAAAGTGTAAAACTTTTATTAGTTTACCATTAATTCTTAAAATAATAATTGTATCATGTACACATAAAGACAAAAAAGCAATGGTTTCATGAAAATACAAAATTAGAAATGCCCCCCACCCAGTAGGATTATTGTATGAGAAAATAAATTAAATGCTAATGTCTTCTGACAACAAATGTTAGTCTAATCAATTTAAGTTTTTAATAGTTCACTGAAATGACATGTTACCTTGAACTTTTTCAGAAGTATTTGAAAAATCAAAATACTGTTTCTAAATACTTATTATATCTTTTTAAGTTCAGGGTCAAAAGTAACTGTTAAAACAGATAATTTGACATATGTTTTGGGGGGGTATAAAAAGAGACCATAAAACATTTAGTAAATGTTTAATCAGCCTTGGAAATGCATCATGTGCAAACCTGATTTATGGACCAAAAAGGTTAAATTCAAAACAAAAGTATATTTTCCTTTTTTGTTGTTGCAGAAGTACAAACGACTTTTATTTCAATTTTTGAAAGAAAAATAATAATACAGTAGGTTTTTTTTTTTCCAATACTACATGCCAGGTTGAAATCCCTCTTCTGCCAGAACCCACACTGAAGCCGTGAGAATGGATTGTCCATAACGACTTCCACTATCTAGCTGCCTGAGCCTTGCTTCTTTGAATCACACACAAGGAGATAAGGATTTAACTCAGTAGCCTTTTGCAGCATCAAGGAAAACTATATTTCCCGTGCATAAAGTTGGAAAGCAAGGAAGTGAAAACTTTCATCTCAATATAATATGCCTGTACTTGTGGAAAATGAGGTCCAAGAACAGGTCAATGTCAGTATTACTTGTTCCTTTTTTTAAAGAAGACTCATATTATTTCTTCTGTAATGTGGTAAAATGTGTCAAAGGTTTTAAAATTGTGCATGGCTTACCCAAAGCCTGAACTACCTTTTTCCTGGGATAAATAATTTGTTTCACTATTTCTATAGAGTATTATAGAAGCAGAGTGAGACAGGATGTAAAAATAAGGATAAAATATGTTACTTCATCTGATAATTATAAATAAATTTCAGAATGACCATATATTCAGATTGCAATGTTTTATGTATCAATACAAGTAATTGTGAACGTGAGTGAGAAAAATCTCCATACAGTAATTTGAACAAGTGGGTCATGGTTAGACAACTGAGACCACTTAGTGTCTTCCCCTTTGGCTATATTGAAAGGTAGGCTATGTCCTTATTTGTGTTTTTGAGTTTGAAAGATGATTGTGCCAGTTCTAATCATTCTGTCCAACATGGACAAGAATATCCATGCCCTCCCCTCTCATTTTGTCTATTTTAATCAAGATAGTAAATTCTTGTACTTTCCTTAAAATTACTCCTCCTCAATAGATACATATTTATAATATATTGGCAAAACCAGTGCCTAATTGGAAAAAGAGAGCCTGAGTGGTGACATTTGTGATTATTTTTATTATGGGGCAGGAAAAACAAGAGAAAGGAATTAGACCTGTATTCACTACTGCTAATTGGGGGAGTTTGGATATTTCTGAAGAATTCCCAGCAATAAATAAATAAAAGGAACACTTAGGAGCCTTGTTTCTCCAACTTTCTGAGTGTACCAACGGAGTGTGTCAAATGATCTCCAACAGGTGCAATTTAGATCAATGGGTACCACTTATGTAGATTCTTTGACTGGGCCCCGTAATTTTGAATTGAATGATACACTCAGATTCTCACTGATTCAGGATATTTCAAAATAAAATCTCATGTGCCCAAATCTGTGATAGATATTTGAAATAAAATTTTCTGTGCCCAAATCTGTGATAGATGTCATAGTTTATTTGAAAAAACGTTGCGTATTAAGTTATTGGGAAAATAGCTATACAAATGTGGAAATAAAACTATTATGAATATAAAAAATCCATTATTGCAGTTAGCATAAGATGGAGAAATACAAATATGATAAAGCTAAGAAATGCTCTTGAATTCTAAGATGAAATAAATAAATATTTATTGATAAATTTGTACTGTGTTGCGGAGGTCAGGAAATTGAGAAATGGTACTCCATCATTGCAGACTCGTTGTGTTATGATGGTACACATTCAGTTTGGGAACAAGGAGGAGCACACACACCACAATCATGTTTGAGCTTTTCAAGTGATTTAACTTTTCTTCATAGAGTTGTGAATGACTGTTACAATGAGATTGCTAAATTTGGGAGTGTGGTTCTCACTCAAGTTTGCCTTGGAACAAAGTAACAATCACTTTTCTAGCTTAGAAATACTGAAATTTAAAGTGAGAACAAAAGTAATATTTTTAAGCACTAGAATAGAGATGAAGTAGACTTCAGTGGATAGGTACAAAGGGATGGGGATATTCAGGAAGTAGTGAAAAGTATTCCAGATTAAACTGGTGTTTGATGAAGTTGACTGTCATTGAAAGGGAAAACAGGTAAAATATTCAACAAACCTTTTCATAAGACAACATTGCAGGACTTCACTGCACAAGATGATGGTTCTTGGCCTTTCCCATGAGGTACAATTTTCTCTGGTAATGACTGTATAAAAGATTTGTAAATGGTTTCAAAAGACAAACCTGAAGATTAGGCTGTTTTATTTGCTGTTCTATAGAAGTCAGGGTGCAATTGCAAACACATGCACTCTTTGTTTCTTCACTAGCTCGATGTTTTTTTTGTTTTTTTTTTTTTTTTTTGAGACGGAGCCTCAAGCTATCCCCCTGGGTAGAGTGCCATGGCATCACAGCTCATAGCAACCTCCAACTCCTGGGCTCAAGCGAGTCTCCTGCCTCCACCTCCCAAGTAGCTGGGACCA
>CAUYQV010015911.1:0-28832 GCA_963574575.1 Galagoides demidoff | reverse complement strand
GCGAGATAGGATGGCGTCGGGAGGGCCGATGCGGCTGATGAACCGGGGAAACAGCTTCATGTATACAGTGTCTTAACTAGGTCGCATAAATCTTAATACATGGGGTAGACAGCAACCTTAAAGAGGAAAAACTGTGTGGTGTTGATAACAAGGAAAATATGCATGGCCTAGGTGACTTTGGGCAGGTGAAAACAGTTACCGTTAAGAGAGGAGAAGTGGTTGGGCGTCGCTCCCTGAGCCTTTCCCAAATGGTGGGGGCCCTGCCGGCCACAGCCCGCTCCCCACACATGCATACCGTCAAGTATTTAGGAAAACATGCAGCACTGCTGTGTGTAGGTTTGTGCTTTTGACAGAGAAGTTTTCAGGCTCCACACTTTATTGCCAAACTTGCTTCCTAACCCATCTCCCCCCAAAATAATCCACCCAGAGACTGTTCAGTGTCATTTTTAACCTGATATAGTGTATACTATAATGTGCATACAATTTATTTGTAGTTTGATTATTTTCCCACTAGTGGAAATGTAATTTGTTAATTTCATTGCAATAAACAATATTGTAATGAAAATCTGTTTAATCTCCTTCTTAAGTGCGGTGTTAAACCTGGGTGTGTAAAAAAATAAAGCTGTTGGTCATTAGCACCCATAGACAAGCAATTTTTAAACTTTGGGGAACTACTTATAACTCTACAACCTTTGGTATTAACAAATTGATTTTTCCCTATGTAATATAAAACAATGCTTAACTCTGCTTCCTGTGTTCCTTGATTAGGTGTATCTTTGTTGTATAAAAAGCATACTTGTTTATATTTTCTACTCTGCTTTCCATTAGTCTTTTATTTTCATTGTTTGGTTAGCTCTTTACGTATTTCAATATTAATCTAGTAACCGTTGCATGAGTACTTGTCCCCATCTGTCATCATTACTGATAATGATGGAGTTTTGGGGGTGGCACAGACATTTTAAATCTTAATATAGTCAAATTTATTAATCTAGCATTAGGGCTTAGAGTTTTGGTTTATTTACGCAACTCACAGTCATGAAATTATTCTCAATTATTTTCTTTTAAAACGTTTGTACGTTGTTCATTCTGTATCTTTAATTCAAGCAGAATTTTGTGTTTGCGTGTGAATGAGGGGAAGGAGGCCATAACTCTAGTTTTGCTAAACACTTGTGAATGTTTCTGATGCCACCGTTGCATAATTGTAGGTTCTTCATTAAAAGTCATCACTATTCAATATTAATTCTCCATGTACATGTAGATCATTTTCTTTCCAAAAGAATAGGGTTTTAATTCCACACTAAATAGCCAGTATTTTAATTTTAGCCATTTTATAACATCTTTTCAGTTGATGATGACCTGCATATAGGAAGGTGGTCCCATGAGAGTATAATGAAACTGAAAAACTCCCATAGTCTAGCGATGTCACGGCCATCCTAACATTACAGCACAACGCACTACTCATGAGTTTGGGATGATGCTAATTTAAATAATCCTGCTTCACTACCAGTCACACACACACAAAGTATAGCATGTATAATAAGATGCAGAATACTTGATAGCAAATGACTATGTTATTTATGAATGTACTATATATGCATTTATTGTTATTTTAGAGTGGACTCCTTCTACTTATTAAAAAAAAATTAACTGTAAAACAGCCTCAGGCACGTTTAAAGGAGGTATTCTGGGAGAAGATGTGGTTTTCATCAGAGATGACAGCTCCATGGGTGTTACTGTGCCTGAAGGTCTTGCAGTGGTCAAGCCGTAGAGGTGGAAGGCAGTGGTAGAACTGATCCTGACTCTGTGCAGGCCTTCACTAAGGTGTGCATTTCTGTCTTAGGCTTTACTTTTTAACAAAAAAGTTTAAAAATAAAAATATAAAAAAACTCATAGAATAAGGCAGGGGTCCTCAAACTTTTTAAACAGGGGGGCCAGTTCACCATCCCTCAGACCATTGGAGGGCCGGACTGTGGGCCCCAGGACGAGTCGGCTGCTAAGCAGGACAGGCAGCAACAGCAAAAACAACCGGCGGGCCAGATAAAAGTCCTAGGCGGGCTGCATGTGACCTGCGGGCTATAGTTTGAGGACTCTTGGAATAAGGACATAAAGAAAAATGATTTTTGTGCAACTGTACAGTGTATTTGTGTTATTATAAAAGAGTCAAAAAGCTTAAAATCAAAATGTCTATAAAGGAAAATGTTATAGTAAGCTAAATAAAATTAATGTATAACTGAAGAAAGAAATGTTCAAATACACTTAGCGGAGCCTCAGCATCCAGGGTTTATAAAGTCTATAGTTTACGGTGCTGTCTTAGGCCTTCACATTCACACATTCAGGCATTCACCCATGTGAAACAATTAGATCTGCAAGTTCCACTCATACTAAATGATCTGTACAGGTGACCATTTTTTATCTGTACCTTTTGTGTGTTTTTAGATGAACAAATGCCATTGTGTTACAGTTGCCTACAGTAGTCAGTACAGGAATGTGCTGTGCTGGTGTGTAGCCCCAGAGCAGCAGGACGTCATGCAGCCTAGGTGTGGAGCAGGCTGCACCATCTAGGTTCTGTAAGTGCACTCTATCATATTGGCACAATGATTAAATCACTTAATGACCCATTTCCTAGACTGCTTTCCCCTTTTAAAGTGATATGTGACTATGTTTTCGCAAAGAACAAATTTCTGCTATTTTTTTGCTCTACATTGTCTTGATTGATTTCTACTTTCAACTGCGATGAAACCATGGGGACCAGATTTACCCTCCCAGGAAAAACAACTAAAATCTGGACAAAGTATAGAAAACAATTGTTTTCAAGATATTAGATATCAGGAAACAAAGAACAGTGATCAAGAAAAAGCCAGGAATAAGCAAGGTCAGCTCTACAGCTACCACAGCTGATCGCCTTGAATGTTCCAGCCAGTGGAGCAGGACGCAGAAGCACAGGCACAGCCTGGTGGACCGACTCCCTGACTGGACATGATGGAGCAGAGAGTGCAAGGACCCAGGATGCCCATGTTAGGCTCTAGAATAGACGCTGCTGTGGCCGACCTCACAGATCTCACAACTGGGAAGTCTTCTGAAGATCTTCACTATATCTCTGAACAAAGCTGAATAATATTTAAATCAATGCAAAAATATTCCTCATCTAAGATGGTGAAATTCACAGGGTCTGAAAACGTATGAGAAAGACATTGTAAAAAGCAGAAAAATGAAACCCCATATTGGAAGAAAAGTCAACCAATCAGCAGCAAGCCAGAAATAACACATACATCATTCCTAACAGACGCTAATAGTTAGTGTAGGTGTTTTCACATGGTTGAAAAGCTGAGGAAGGAAGGAGCCTAGGAAGTGGAAACATGGAAGAGACAGAAAAGACTCAAATCAAAATTCCAGCAGCTGAAAATTATAGCCAAAATAAAAAATGCTCTAGATGGAGTCGATGGCTGATTAGACATGAAATAACTTATGAACTTTAAGACATAGTAATATGTCTAATGTTCCTATGTTATGAGCAATAACATGAAATAAATGCCTTTGGTTCAAAGGAGTAGGGCACTGGCCCCATTTACCAGAGGTGGTGGGTTCAAACCCAGCCCTGGCCAAAAGCTGCAAAAAAAAAAAAAAAAAAAGAATAAACACACAAAAATTATAGTGAAAAGAGAATCAGTAAACTATGGACAACTTTAAGAGGAACCCAATGGGTGTATAATTAGTATCCCAGATGGAAAGGAGAGAAATGGTACTGGGAAAAAAAATTTTTTTAAGAAATCATATCTACAATGTTACAAATTTGATAAGTAAACTGTGTGGAGTTTAACAAACCCAAAGGGCAAAAGGACAACTAGTTTAAAAATATCAAGGCATTATCAGGATCAAATTGCTCATGCTAGGGATAAAGACAAAAATCTTCAAAGCAATCGCAGAACAAAGACCCATGACATAGTGTCAAGACATAAAGATAAGGATGACCTATCTGAAACAGCCTGAGCCTGAAGATAGGGGAGCAGCATCTTTAAAGTGAGGTTGAAGATAAACATTACCTTACAAATCTGTCTGACACCCTGCAAGGGTCAGGGAGGGTCAGGAGGGAGGGAGTAAACTTCCAGCGAGATGAATACATTCACGTCTTGAGTGTGCTGATGTTTTACTAGACAGGACATATGTCAGAATTTATCAAAATTTACACCTAAATATATACTGTTTATTGCATGCCAATTATACTTCATTGGCCATTACATTTTTTTTTAATGAGGAAAATTTTCTTTGAGTGATTCTTGTCCATTTACTTTTTTTCTTTTTAATTTAGATTTGTTTGGCTTACCAAGTTTCATCGTAATCCCTTTTGGAATTGGAATTGGAATTCCTCTGCTTTATGGTGTAATGTAAGAAATAACTGACATATTTGTCATTTTGACTCTGTGATCTTTATTTGGGTATGTGTCCTACTTGTATCTGAATTGTGGAATAGATGTGGCTTTTTCATTTTTTCTTTGTGCTTAGTCTTGGAACCTAACGTCCATACTGGTACAGTTAGTTGCCCCTTATCCGAGGTTTGCTTTTCATGGTTTCAGGTTACCCAAAGTACACTATAGTCTAAAAGTGCAAAACAAAAAATTCCAGAAATACCAATTGGTAAGTTTAAAATTGCATGATGGAATCACACACATCCTGCTTCATCCAGCCCACGACATAGATTATTTCCCTGTCTGGCATAGACATGCTATAGGCACTAAGCACCCAGTAAGTCACTCCTTAGCCAACTTGATTACTGTCCCCGAGCATAGTAGTGATGCTAGCACTTTGGATATGCCAAAGAGAAGCCCTAAAGTGCTTCCTTAAATGGAAAAAGAAAAGGTTTTTGACATAAGGAATGAAAAAAAAATTGTATGCTGATGTTGCTGAGATCCAAAGTAAGAATAAAAATCTCTCCAAAAGATTGTGAAGAAGGAAAAACAAATGTGTGCTGGGTTTTGGTGTCACATCTCAAACTACAAAAGTTATGGCCGTGGAGTGGGCTGGGTCTTAGTTAAAAGGAAAAGACATTAAGTTGGGGATGGGAGAAATGATTAGAAATGTATCCTAATTGATGCTATTATCTTGGTTTGGGGCATCTAGTGGGAGTCTTGGAACATATCTCCTGTAGATAAGGAGGGACTACTATCAGTTCAAAAGTGTTCCGACTAGCTTCTAAATGTATAAATAAATAAAGTGGATTTACTCTTTTATCAGAAGATAGCATCTGGTTTCTTTCTCCAGTAACTTTAGTTGCTGAGCTATACAATAATACTAGTTCCCCTATCCAGTTTCAAATTCAGGATCTACAAATGGTTTCTCAGGATCCTCTAAAATTTGATTAACTTACTAAGCATAGAGGGAGTAAAGATTTAATATTTTCCATTTAGAAATAGAGCAAATGGTACTGGTAATAATGGTTACTTGTTCAAAATTTATATCATATTCGGATGGGCAGAAGCAGTAAAGTTTTCCCACCCTGATTTTGGCACAAGATTTCTGTTCCGCGGGCTCTGCTCACTGTGGGTTCTCTGTTAACCCTTGGAAGGCACACAGGGAGCACTCCTGATGATGGGGGGGGGGGTGCACCAGCTCAGTTGTTCAGTTGCTGTTTGTGTCAGTTTTATGAAAACTCTGGGGAAACGCTCCAGGATATTGGTCTGGGCAAAGATTTCTTGAGCTAGACCTCAAAAGTACAGGTGACCAAAACAAATATGGATAAATGGTATAATATCAAGCTAGAAAACTTCTTCACAGCAAAGGAAATAATGAACAGAGTGAAAAGACAGCCCACAGAATGGGGGACAATATTTGCTAACCTCCCCTTGGACAAGGGATTAATAACCAGATTAATATAAGGAGCTCATAATTCAATAGCAAAAAGTCAAAATATTTAATTTAATAAATGGATGAAAGAGCCAAAAAGAAGACAGACAGATGGCCAATAAGATGTTCAACATCACTAATCATAGAGGATATAAATTGAAAACACAATGAGGCATCATCTCACCTTGGTTAAAACGGCTGTATAAAAAAGACAGGCAATAACAGATGCTGGCAAGGTTGTGGAGAAAGAAGAACCCTTGTACACTGTTGGTGGGAATGTAAATTAGTACAGTCACCACGGAGAACAGTATGGAGGTTCCTCAGAAAACTGAAAATAAAACTATCTGCTGAGGGTAGATCCAAGAGAAAGGATGTCAATGTACAAAGAGTTATCTACACTCCCATATTCACTGGCACACTATTCACAATAGCCAAGATGTGGAATCAACCTAAGTGTCCATCAGTAGGTGATTGGATAAAGAAAATGTGGTACATATACTCAATGGAATATTATTCAGCTGTAAAAAAGGATGAAACCCTGTTACTTGCAGCAACATGAATGGAACTGGAGGACATTATGTTAAGTGGAATAAGCCAGGCACAGAAAGACAAATATAATATGTTCTCAGCAACATGTGGGACCTGAAAACTAACTGAACTCATGGAGATAGAGTAGAATGATTGTTACCAGAGACTGGGAAGGGCAGTAGGGGATGATAAAAGGATGGTTAATAAGTGCAAAAATGCAGTTAGATAAAAGGAGTAATATTAACATCTAGTGTTTGGTAGGACTATTGGGTGAATGTGGTTGTTAATTTATTGTGTATTTCAAAATAACTAAAAACATGGAATTAGAAGTTTCCTAATAAAGAGATGATAAGAGCTTGAACTTACAGACACCCCAAGTACCTGATTTGATCATTACCCATGTTAGGCTTGTGTCAAAATTTCACATGTGCCCCATACCTACAACTATTACGTATCCATAGTGATTACAAATTTAAAAAAAATTAAAAATTATAAACAATGTAGAGATGTGTTTTTTTACACAGTATCTAGATTTTTATTCACTTTGATAGTAATTTCTATTGGGTTAATTTATAAAGATTTAATAGATTAAAAGTTATAAACAATTTAAAGATTTAAAAAGGATATCTGTTACCAAGTTGTTTGATTTAAACAAATTTAAACAATTTCTCTTCCCCCTCCCATAACCACAGTGTAAAAAGACGACCATTCCCTTAAATCCTTTGCTCGTTGGATAGATTAAAAAATCTATCTATTTAATGGATTTATTTTTTAAATAAGTTTTATTATTAGATATGTTTACTGATTAGTTTTTTTATAAAGCATATTAACTACATTTTTCTATTTCTCCATTAGTGTAGTCCTCAATTTATACTGATTTCAGTAATATCCTGAGATATGTGTGACTGATATTTTTAGTTTATCTTTTGCTTTTCATTTGTGGTCATTTTTTGAGGTACCCTGTTTCCAATTTTAATGTTACTAAATGTGTTTCCATTTATTATCTAACTTTATTTTTCTCAAAAATCCCTTTTATTCCACGATTATGTAAATGTTCACCTAAAAGAAATTAACTGAAGTGTTGAGCAATCAGAGGCCTGTGTAGGCCAAACTTAAGATTTCACTGACTATTCAGCTCTCATAAAACTCTAATTGACTGGCTCTGAAGGATTCCATTAGCTCATAACCAAGGCCAGAATTTTTACTAGTCAGAATTTCAAAATGAAGCAGCATCTGAATATTTTGTGTCCTAGCAATTGGCATGTAGGTTTTGTCTTTGTTCCTAATTTTCCACTTAAATGGCTATACTGGTGTCTGCCTAATAGCACTGGGAAATTAGAAGCAGAGATGTTGAAGGAGAACCTACGTCCATCTCCATTTTCATGGAGGGAATTGATCCTGTATTGCAAGAGGGATTGCAAAGCACCAGGTGTCTGGAAGAGGTCTGGGGGATCAAGGGCCTTCCCCTCTAACCCTGTTTCCCTGGGTTCTAATTTTCAATCTTATTTCTCATTGTGTTTCTTGTTGTAAGTTTGCCTTGTATTCATCTAGAACAGAGAATTTAACTTAGCCTAGAAAGGACACTTAACTTCTTGCAATCCTGCAAAGTTTATGATTATTTAATTCTGACAGTCGCAGGTTGCCATCTGGGGCCCTTTCTAAGAAAGCTGTGACTCTTCTCTGCTCTCAGAACACCTTAGACTGAAATTTGATCCTTTCCACTTAGATATTACTGAAAAGTTGTAAGAGGGAATAAACACATCAACCATCTGACGTTTCTCTGCCTAGTGGTGAAGCTTCCGCCGTGGTTGACACATGGTCTGATACCCAAGATACAGCAAGTGGTAAGTCCGCCAGCTCCCTCGCTATTCCATTACCGCAGAACATGAGAGCCTTACTTTCCTTCACTCTATATTCCAGTCAGTCAAATCTACATTTTAGGAATTTCCATTTGTAATATTAATAGGTTTGTTTTAGTTGTCACCACTCTGTTCATCCAATGAATCGGAATTCAAGTAAAACAAGATTAAGCAAAACATAAGCAATTTATTAGCTTACATACCCTGGAAATTTAGTGGTAGAGAAGGCCTCAAGGATCCAGACACTCACCTGATCTCCCCAGAATCTGTGCGCCCCTTGGCTCTATGTATTCATTATTTGCCAGACTCTGTCCCCAGGGCGTAACATATATTAACTCCTTTGATCCTCCCAATATTCTCTAAGGTCTCATGGGTAGTAAATGGTGGTGCTGAGATGCAGACTCAGGGAACCTATCTGAAGCTTTGTGTGTGACGTTCATCTCTCCTTTCTTCCAGTGCACAGTTGACTCTCAATATAATTTCTCAGAATTATGCATGCACCAGGGAATACAGGCATGATAGGGCCTTGTATATTTTCTTAACCATGAAGCCTTAGATGGGTGTTTTACGACTGGTGTGCTGTCAGAGGATCTTAGGTGTGCCACGAACTTCTAAATATCATTAATTAAATTATTTTTGAAAGAAGTTCAAAGCACAGTAAATATATTCTTTTTCTTACTCTTTCTTTTGACCAGCATAATTTAAGTATGCCATGGAGAGGCAAGTGAGTTAAAAAAAAAAGGTTGAAAAACACTGTCTTAGATAGTGTGATATCCTTTTCAGTGGGTAAATTTAAAGGAAACATTTTAATTCCTCTTAAAAATTCTCCACGAGTTCAATTGGCTTTATAAGGGCTGCATTTCTTATCCAGCAGGTATTTTTAGGATATTGTTTATTTTCCTTTTTTTTCCTTTTACAAGCCATGGTACTCTGATATGACTGATATTTTGAAAGTATGTAAAGCGCTACTTAAGAGTTGCTTGAGCACAGAAGAATCTCAAGTTCTATACCCATTCCCTAGAAAGGAAAGTTTTTGAGGAGATTAGTTTATTTGTGGCAATTTTATTGATCAATCATTTGGGAGCCTACCCTGTGCCACGTGCTGTGGTTAAGTAAGCACTCTCTCACCTCCAATACCTCCCTCAGGCTGCGGTTAGGAGCTCAGTTTGCTATAAGCAGAGACTGTTTCATGTGTAGTCAATTCTGCGGATTCATCGGCTTCTCAAGCCTTCTTTCACCATCAGAACAGGACAAATTCTTTTAATTCTGCTCGAGTCTTTTAAGTATGTTTCCAAAACAGTTAGAAAGCAATTTTCTGCTGAATTAAGCAAGGTTGTAAATTCAGAGAGGGTGGTTTGCTGTAAAGGTTTATGGGATTCCCAATCAATGTAAACAATTTGCTTCAAAAGCCTCTGCTTGGATCCCCATTTAAGGTTGAAATGTGTTTCAATAGTGCCCTGAAAGCTTAAATGAAATTGTCATAGAAGCACTCCACCCTTTGCTATATTTCTAATTATGATAACAATTTGACGGTTTTCAAGAGTCACCAAAATATTTGGCTCAATTTAATATGTAAGGAAAAGACCAAAAGAAATTTTCAGTACTTCAAAAGATTTATACCACCTTTGTCAGAGCTATTTACATTGTAGAAGAATACAAGTAGTTGAGTCCTAAGTTTTATAGAGGTTACCCATGATTTTTATATGTTTAAATGAAGAGGAGAAAAAAAAATTTTTTTAACCACAAGGTCTATGTTTTTATTGTGAAATACCTCCTACTATAACAAAAACAATAGTATGAATTCTGCAAAGTGAACACCAAAAAGGTATAGAATGCAAAGTTTTTCCCATACTCTGTCAAGAACCTGCAAATGTGTGTTGTTGCTGAATACTATGTTCTAACCTCCTTGTATTTTGCAATGTCATGTTTATAACCTTTTGATCCTGAGTCTATAGTTTAAAACCCACAATCTTATCTAGTTTGGAACCAACAGATCCTCTGGTTGTGGATATCTGAAACATTACCCCAAGCTGAAGCCTATCTTGGAAATGCCGTCTCCCCTAAAGGATTGTAATTATCTTAACATAGGCCTATAATGCAAATATTCTTCTGAAATCAATAATCTGTATTTTTAATATTCATTCTATTTGCCAAGTTGTATACCTTGATTTTCCTAAAGAAATTCAGCGACCACTGTCAGGAGTGTGTGAAAATTGCACTTCTATAAATGGCAGGCGTGAATCTCTTTTTCAATATGTGCGAAAAAGGAAGAATCGGAGTTCAATTGCTTTGCTGCAGATCCATTTTCTCTCATTCTCTTTTCTTACTGAATATCAGCCATGTGGATTTTAGAGTTTTCAGAGTATTATTTTGTTGACCTATTATTATTTTTTACTATACTGAGAAGAATTTTTATAGTCTGAATTTAATGAAATTTTACTCTTAAGTAGACTGTAGTAGACAAAAGACAAATTTACAATTATCTTTAACAAGATTGTTCATCCAATTCTAATAACATAATCTCCTTAAATTTTGAACTTCTGTACAGAAGGTTGTACCTGAAAGGAATATATATTTGAAACGTTCATACAAACGAATTCCCATCTTACTTGTTTATTACCATTTCTCCTACATGCCACTCCTCCCCGTCCTCCCCACCCAACCACAGTAACCATTCTGTACTGTTGAGTGTTGTGTTTTTTGCTCAGTATACTTTTTTAAAAAACATTTTTAATTTATTTAAATGATATTGAGTTATATGGCTTATTCCATTTTGTTTTTTAACTTTTCTCACATAAGCTCTTACTTTTTTTTTAAAGTTGGATATTATTATCATGGTAAAATCTACATGCAATGAAATTTCATATCAAAATTTTCATGCAATGAAATGTGTAGATCTCAAGTGTACATTTTGATGAGTGAGTTCTGATGAAAGCATACATTTGTGGAACCATTCCCCCTCCTGAAAATTTTGAATCCTTCGGTCAATCTTCCACCACTATTTTGATTTTTATCAACAATTGGAAAACAAATATTGTTAGCCAGAATATTGAAAATTATTCCCAGTAAGAAATGATGAAAGATCAAAGGGGTCACAAAATTTAATTTTGAAATTCTGCAATTGCACTTGGTGATATTCTGACTTAGAAGAATCTTTGGGCAGAACTTCTATTTTTAATTGGATTAATTTACAATAAATATTGGAGTAGAAGTAAATCGAGAAGGCTTATGATTTGAACTTAAATATAGTGAAAGATACAAAAAGCTTATACATAGAATTTATTTTGTAAGTTTGGACTTGAAAAAATATTTATCAAAAATATCCTGGGTTAAACAACTTGCACATTTCCACAGGAAAATAATAAAAATTGAGACTATCTTTCATTTAAAACATTTTATTAGCAACTGCCAGCTACCTCATCACATATAGAAAGATTTTTTTTTTTTTTGAGACAGAGTCTCACTCTGTTGCTGTGGGTCAAGTGTCATGGTTAATAGTTTAAAGCAACCTCAAACTCTGGGGCTCAAGAGATCTTGTTCTCTTAGCCTTCTGCCTATCTGGGAATACAGGTGTGCACCACACTCAGGTGCCCAGCTGAATTTTTTTTCTTTTTTTCTATTTTTGTAGACGAGGTCTTGCTCTTGCCTAGGCTCATCTCAAATACCTGAGCTCAAACAATCCACCCACTTTGGCCGCCCAGAGTGGTGGGATTATAGGCATGAGCCACTGAGCTCAGCCAGAAAGAATTTTTTTCCACTAATATTTTCTTCAGGGAAGATTAAAAATGTCATTTCAAAGTTACTAAGCCTAAAATAAAACTTTACAAATTATTGGAAAAATAAAAATAACACCAGCTGTAAAAAAATCAGTTCTTCAGGAAAATACCAGTGACAAAGTACCAGAGGCTAATGAAACTGAACACTAATTAAAGTATGTGACTAAATGCCAAGAAAAGTATTTAATTTATGCTGTTTTTAATGTTAGATAACTATTATGATTTTTAAAATTTTTCTTTAATATATACAGATATATACTATTTTAATATTTCTAAATATTATTTTTGCATAGAAGTATTTTGTAGGTCACAAATATCAAATTAATTTCTCAGTCAATAAGTAAATATTTTAAAATTATTTCAAAATTTTAGCATTACTTTCTACTCTCTAAAATGCCATGGTTTGGGCAATAAATTATATGGTCACTGTTAAAAAAGGGACAATGTCCTTGAGACATTTTATATGACACTCTAAGAAAGTAAGGGTACAATTTCTAACAATGACTTATGTTTGTTTTTTTTTTCTTTCTTCTTGGAACATTTCTGCCTTCCTGGCATGGTAGGTCTCTATAGGAGATATTCTCTGTCTCATCTGCTGTTTAGTCTCAGCACCTAGAATAGTGCCCCCCAAAATAGTAACAAGTTTTCAAAAAGATCTTTTATTAATATGATAGGTGTATTTCCATCACAACTAATAGGAATTTCCATTCCTATTACAATCATTTATATAAGATGATTAATGAAATTCTTTTTTTTGTTTTTAGACAGAGTCTCACTTACCTGCCCTTGGTATAATGCATCATAGCTCAAAGCAACTTCAAACTCTTGGACTCAAGTGGTTCTCTTCCCTCGGCTTCCTGAGTAGCTGGGACTACAGGTGCCCACAACACTCAGCTAGTTTTTCTATTGTTAGTAGAGATGGTGTCTTGCTCTTGCTCAGTCTGATCTGGAACTCCTGAGCTCAAGCAATCCACCTGCCTTGGTCTCCCAGAGTGCTAGGATTATAGGCACTCTGGTGAACCACTGTGCTCAGTCTAATGAAATTCTTTTTATTTACATTTGGACATGACAGTAAAAAGAATTTTACCAAGCACTGCAACATTAAGACCACTCTTGTATTCTATATTTACCATGGAAACACATTTATACTCAAGACATTTTAAATTTTAGTTTTTAAATATTATTTCTTTTAAAACACAGTCAGAATTTCCCTGAAAATAATGGTGTTATAATTTCATGTCTTTAGGATTGACTATAATGTCAAGTGTGAAATACATATTACCCCAGATTTCAAGAGCATTTATGTTGAAGTGCAGTCACATTAGCATTAAATAACATTTATTGCTACCCCCAAACTGAATCTTCGTCCCCATGAAGTTCAGCCTGGTTTCTAGGGCACATCTGACAGTTGCCCAGGAACTAACTATCCCACTTCCACTCTCCCGGTTGTGGTTGCAGACCTTCCAGGAGCTCTTTCAGCCACTTTGGTTTCTGTCAGGACCACCATTTCTCCGTGAAACACAATTCTAGATATTGGCCTAGGCAAAGAATTTCTGACTAACGTCCCCATGGCAATTACAGCAACAACAAACTGAATGAATGTGACTTGATTAAATTAAAACCCTTCTTCTGCACAGCGAAGGGAATAATCAACAGAACAAATAGACGACATAGAGAAGGGGAGAAAAGATTCGCGAACAGTACACTTGGCAAAGGGCAGATACCAGAATCTACAAAGAACTCAAATTGACAAGAAGAAAACAACCCCATTAAAAACCGGGGAAAAGATCTGAACAGAAGTCTCTCTGAAGAAGATAGACGAATGGCAAAGAAACACATGAAAAGCTGTTCCACATCACTAATGATGAGAGAGATGTTGTTTAAATCATAGTGAGGCATCACCTTATTCCTGTGTGACTGACTGTAATGAAGAAGTCCAAAAGCAACAGATGCTGGTGTGGATGTGAAGGGAAAGGGACAGTGTGCACGTTGGTGGTACCGCAAATAGTAAAACCTTTATGGAAAACAGTGGGTTGATTCCTCAAAGAATTAAAAGTAGACCTGCCCTTCAGTCCAGCAGTCCCACTTCAGGGTATCTCCCAGTTCATGGGTGGTTAACAAATGTGGACGTGAGTAAAGCCATTAAAAAAGACGTCTTAATGCATTTGCAGCAACGTAGATGGAACTACAGACCATTACCCAAACTGAAGTACTTGTGTGTAGTGAAAATAAAGCATAAGTAAGATCCATGTAAATGTGATATATATTTTCCAAGCTATATCAAAATAACATAATGGCAGCAACTATATTCTATTTAGAAAACATATCTAAAGGATATACAGACTATAAAAGTAAAATAAATGAGGGAAAAATCTATAACCTGTAAAAACTATTCAAAATATACTAGTCTATAAAATCAGACTTAAAATAAGCACTAGCTATTGTGAGGTGCACTTCATAATGATACCAGTTTTATTATTAACTTACTAGAAAGATGGAATAATTTTAACTAGAATTACCCTTAACAATACCATCTACTAATAAATAGAAATTGGTGGGTTGAAAAGCAGAAATACACAAATCCAACCTCTTATTGGGAGATTTTAACATGCCAATTTTTAAATCTATAAAACAAGCAAACACGTAGCAATATGAATATTTATGATGAAGAAACAATGAATATTTTTTATCCAAATGATAAATTTCCCACGAGATATCAAAACTACAAAGCATGCATTGCTTTATTAAAATTAAGCATTACTCAGCCAAATTTCAAAGAATTTAATCACATATCATGTAATCTCACCACACTACAATAGGTATAAAAATAATTAACTAAAAGATAATTAGAAAATTCCCCAAAGTTGTGAAATTAAAAAAGTCCTAGGTCAAAAAAGAAATCACGAAGGAAATTAGGAAATATTTTGGAATAAATGATAATTAAAATATTATAATACCTATCAATACTTCAGTGATACAGTTAAAGCTATGCTTCACAGGAAATTTACAACCTTAGAACAGATAGGCAGATATCAATCGCCTAAGCTTCTATTCCAAGAACTTAGAAAAACTATAGTAAATTACACCTACATAAATTAGAAGAGGAAGAATCAAGATACAAGTTAACCAAATATGAGATGGGAAGAATACTTGAGGTCAGGAATTTAAGACCAGCCTGAACAAGAGCTGAGACCCCAATACATAGAGATAACAGGGAGAAGAATGAAAATCCATTGTCCCCTTTGAAGTTTGATCAGGTTAGTCCATTTTAAGCAGGTAGAGGGAAAGCCTCTTTCAAGGGCCTATTGATCTCTAAGAGCCTTTAATTCAAAATATTCTTTGTACCAAGAAGTCATTCTTTGGTATTAAATTTCCTGAGCTCCTTCCTTCCCCCAGTCTGGATTCCCCTAGAAGTTTTCACACATTAAAAGCTGAGTCAGTAGCTGTGGAGAGAGAGACAGGGCTAGAATTCAAGCAGACTGGGCCCAAGTTATTTTAAACATAATACCTGTCTCTCAGGTTAATTTAATTTGCAAAGAGAATCATTTATAAGACAATTTGTCTCCCCCATCCATTTGTTCTCCCTAGCACTGTTTGTCACCTCCCCCCCAAATTATCTATACTCCGTATTTCCCCTCCCCTCCAAAAGGACAGGTATAAAAATACCTGAACTTCGTAGACGTATTGGGTAATTACTCTTATAATTCTCCCCATGTGCATAGTATTTGGAAATAAGAGAGTGAGACCACCATATCTACCCAAAATAGAAAAAAATAGCTGGATGTGGCGGCACCTGTAGTGTCGGCTAGCTACTCTGGAGGATAAAACAGGTCTTTCTTGAGCTCAGGAGTTGAGGTTGCAGTGAACGGTGATGATGCCACTGCACTGTAACCAGGGTGAGAGAGTCAGACTCTCTCAAAAAAATAATAATAATGAAATAGTAATAAAAGTAAAATGGATTTATAAAGGTAAATTTGTAGGGGTTTTTTTGAGAGAACTAATACAATTAATAAATTGTATATGATAGATACAAGAATTGAATTAGAACTGACCAGTCAATAACAAAAATTAAAAGGGGGACATAATTATAGGCATTTAGAACTTCATGAGAGATTTTGATTAATAACTTTATGCCAATAAATCTTTAAATTTGAATGAAATGAAAAATTTCTTGAAAATGTAACTTACCATGATGAACACAAGAAGATATAGCAAGTCTCAATTATCTTATGGGTATTAAATAAAATAAACCTGTAATTGAATATTCTACTTTAAATAAAATTCTTAGCACAAATGGATTCAGTGATTGTTTCAGCTTTGATGCACTAGAAGTGGTTTGTACCTGCTCATGAAAGGTGTTAAAAATTTCAGAAGTCTTACAAGATAGTTGTTCAACACAGTCATTTCTAAAAATTAAAGTGTTTAAAGTTATAATTAAATAAATTATTTTGAAAACAAAGTAATGAACCAAAGTAACAAAACTCATTACCTCCTAGTATTTATTACATTTTATGATCAGCAGCTCTTGAGGTTATTACATATAGCAATTATTGTATCTATGGGGTACTGACACTGTATACTGATGTGCTACTGTTCCTCTTTACCCAATTTTATGTTAGTGTGACATCACATGATAGTGTGAAATCATCATGATGAGAGAATTATTAATAATACCACAGAAATTAGTAAGCATTACATATTGAAAGGAGTTCAGCAGTGTGGCCAGAGGTGAGAACATGAGAGGGTTCAGGCCAAGTTTAATGAAAGGGGACTGAGATCCATCTGGGCAGAGGTGGCAGCCGCACTGAGAGTGGCTGGGGGCTTGTTTTTGTACTAGGTGTAGGGGGAGGGAGATTCCACAGGTTTCTGGAAGGCTTTGGTGGGCTAGGGTTTTCCAGTGGTAGAACTCTTTGGGTAGGGCCAGGTAGGCCTTTTGTTCTGGGAAGAGAAGTGTTTAGGCGCCTAACATCCCTGACTCCCCTTAAAAGGGGTGATGGGGTTGAAGGTCAGTCTTCTGACCTGTTTCTTGATGGATAGGACCCGTAGTTGTCCTCAGTGGGTTGAGTCAGGTGTTGGTAGGGCCATATGGGGTACATTGGGAGAGGGGTTTTAAGAGTAGTAGGAACTGGGTTGTAACTGGGGCTGATACCTTTTAGCCACCTAACACATTCCATATTAATTACATACATTTAATTTATTGTTAAATGTGAAAGAGGTTTTGGTTTAACAAATATAGTTTGTATGAAAGTAAGAAATAGTTTAATAGTGTGAGTGTATATATGATTCAATAAGAATAAATTTAAGGAGAAAAACATTTGGGATGCAAATCCATTTGTCATATTTGTTAAATTGCCACTCTAGGTTGGATGTGGGTATGAGAATTCAAGAATTCTGTAAAATTCAATTGGCCATATGGATTTTATACTGATGAGTATTGTATGTTTTGTTATTATTTGTAAGTTGTGTGTTATACATCCTTAATCCCTTAATAATGGTAAAATTTATCACAGAATTCAGTTTTTTATATTATATATAGCATGTTTTGTATATTTATAAAAAAACTGGCTTTTCAAAATATTATAGTCAGACAATTATGTTATCAAGCTCATCCCAGAAAAAGTGCCATGTACGTCATTGCTGAATATCACTACAGTTACCAGATGGCCAGGGGAGTACTTCAAAGGTGACTGTGGTGATATTCGGCAATGAGGCATGTAGCCCTTTTTCTAGAATGAGTTTGCAAACTTAATTATCTGACCTTGTATAATATTTCTGAAAAGCCATTTGATAAATATTCACCAGCACAATACCGTTTCAGTCTATGTAGTACCAGTTTTCAGAAACTTTTGCAATGAAGAGAAAAAGAGAGACATTTTTCATTTTGTTTTTAGGCCAGATGAACCTTGAAAATTTTTACAGGCCAGCTTAATTTTGAAAAATACATTATAAGAAGGCAAAATTAACAACTAGTGTGTCTCATAAGCAGAGATGCAAATATCCTAAATGAAATATTAGCAAACGTAATTGAGTACTATATCACATTTTTGTTTCACAATTATATTTGGTAGATTTCTGGAGTAAAGCCTCCACGGTATAGGAACAACTCAATTTAACTGATTGTCAATCAGTCATTAATTCTTTGTTCTCAAGCCCTTGTGCAAAGACTGTGGTGGTTAGGGAAAGGATCTGAATGACGCAAATTTCTGTACCATGATTCTCCTGGAGGGATTGCCAAAATTTCCCTACAGAGTCTTTATCTGCCATAAATACTTCCAGCAGTAGCAGCAGAGCTAATGGAGCTTATGTCTCAAGAGGCATAATAGCTGGCAGGCCAGCCTGGAGCTAAGCATCTCTCTACCGCAAGAATTCAGTAGGCATGCTTGCCCACGATGACAGGGAGGACGGGGACTGGGATCACATCTACTCATGAACTCCAGATTGGGGATTTCTCCAGGGACCTACTAGGGAGATTAATCATGGTTTCTGCAGGAGGTATACATGGTGTGTTTATGGTTTTAGTTGACTTTGTGTTTGATTTCCCTGTCAATCCCAAACTGTCTTTTTGTTATTTTCTAAAAGGTTCTCTAAGGGAATGTTTTCTTTATTTTTTTGGTCATGGCTTTTTTTTTTTTTTTTACGTAATTATTTTTTACTTAAAAGTAGACCTACCATTTGATCTAACAGTTCCACTAGTACAGTGGTTCTCAACCTATGGGTGGCAGCCTATATCAGATGTTTACATTACGATTCATAACAGTAGCAAAATTACAGTTATGAAGTAGCAACGAAAATAATTTTATGGTTGGGGGTCACCACAACATGAGGGTTGCAGCATTAGGAAGGTTGAGAACCACTGCACTAGTGGGTATTTACCTAATGGAAAAGATGTCATTTTATCAAGAAGACACCTGCTTGTGAATGTTCATTGTAGCACAATTCATAATTGCAAAGATGTGGAATCAAACCAAGCACCCATCATTTTGCGAGTAGATTAAAGGAATGTAGTATATGTATACTACGTAGTACTATTCAGCCATAAAAAGGATAAATTAATGCCTTTTGTGGCAATTTAGAAGGAACTGGAGATGATTACCCTAAGCGAAGTGTTTCAAGAATGGAAAAACAAATACACATGCACTTTCTAAAAATTTGGAACTGACTGACTGATGGGCACACGGCACACAGAGGAAAGAAAAAGTCATTGGAAATAAAGCTGGGGGGAGGGGAAGGGAAAAAACCTACCTAATGTAATGAACACTATTGAGTGATGGGCACATTGATATCCTGACTCAAGCCAGATGTCTAAAACATCTGACCCCCTTAATATTTTGAATTTAAAAAATACATAAAAATAAAAGTAAGAAATTTGGAGAAGGAGAGAGATGTTAAGGCCACCTTTGTCATGTGCCATCTTCATCAGAGAATAATTAATTACAATTGTGAATAATTCCCAGTATACAGTTTTTAAATTGAACAAGTGAATTTGGTATTGACTTAAAATTGTTATCAGTTTGGTAGCCCGACCAATTAATCTATATTTTCAAAATGTCCAAGGGTGACTCACAGCCCTAATGCTTGTTTTAAAGTCACGGGGTGTCCTGATACTTCCCTGATAATTATAAATGACAGTAATAAGAGGTGAAGGAGCATGGACACCAGAAGGATATTGTTCCTACTAGAAGCACAAAGCTGTCATCATGTATTAATTTTAAAAAACAAACAAAGGCACAGTTTTGTTGGGTGACTCTATAAGGATCCCAAAACATCTGAAAAACACTGCAATGCTGACTAATGGTCAGAATGTTTTTGTAGAAATTCCCAAAACAAGCGTGTGAGAAAACGTTACCCTTCTTGTCTCTTTTTTGGCTCATAGTTGTCTTTAGTGACTTTTCCAAGCCTAATGATGTTGTTTGCCAGTCTCCCCATGTTGCATCAGATGAATCTGAATACCCTCTGAGACATCAAAATAGCAATTGCAGTAAATATTCATCATGTGGAATTAATAATGACATCTTGAAATGTTCCATTTGTGTTTTTTTAATGGGCTCTATTTACCACACAGAGCTATCACCCAACATGGTATTAAAAACAAAGGAAGGCCATGGCTGGATTTTATATCACATAAATGAGAGAAAAAGCAGAACTGTAAGATCACCTTGGCGATAAGCACTTAAAGCTTAAAGGCATGTCAAGAAACTTGGTTACAGCAGAATCTGGGTTTACGGTTACTCAGTATTTCTTGCGTCAAGTGAATTAAATAATTATGGACACTGTGAATAAATGAGTATTGATTGCTAATTTCTAGTGCAATAAAAATCCGAGTGACATTTTCTATTGATCTAAAGTATTTATCCGACTTCTCAGATAGAAGTGGAACTTCCCAGTCAGGCGTTAATTAGATAAAGCAAATGAAGGAACTTTGCAGAAGGATGTTATATGATTTCTGATTATAGAGAACATTATTTTTAGTCACATTCACTTAGCATATCTTGTTTAGTTGGTATAATCTGAAGATGGAAAAGGAAAAAGGAAGGAAATAGAGTCAACTAAATAAAAACAAATAACAGAAGACAAGGTTATTAAAGTTTTAAAAAATGTGTTTTCTTGGCTGGGTGCTCCCTCTTTGGGGCCTTTTTTTCTGTCCTTTGTGTTTAAGATAAGCTGAAAAGCCAGAGAAATTAGTAGCTCTGCCAATGGTTCCGGTCAGTTTTCTTTCCGCCACTCTGCTCATTAACATTGACTTGGAACATGAATAGACTCCAAGTAAAAATTGACAACAGAAATTTTAGTTTTAGTTGGGACATTTATTTTATTGAACTCTTAGGAAGTTCCAAAATTCTAGAGGAGCTTCTAGCAAAATTAATATATTTAAAGTTGTTTGTCTCTAGTTACCATTAGAAAAAAAGTTTTTAAATGAATATTTTCCAAACAACTAGAATAAAGAGAAAAAGACAAAGAACACACAATGGTTTAATATGAGATAAAAATAAACAAAACCTCGCAAACTTTAATAAAACAAAAGGATATGGACAAAATAAAGGCATGTCAAGAAACTTGGTTACAGCAGAATCTGGGTTAATGGTTACTCAGTATTTCTTGCATCAAGTGAATTAAATAATTATGGACACTGTGAATAAATGAGTATTGATTGCTAATTTCTGGTGCAATAAAAATCTGAGTGACATTTTCTATTGATCTAAAGTATTTATCCGACTTCTCAGATGTGTTTTCTTGGCTGGGGGCTCCCTCTTTGGGGCCTTTATTTCTGTCCTTTGTGTTTAAGATAAGCTGAAACCTTATCTTTTCCTAAACCTAGAGTAAGTATTCGTTAGATGGACTTTACCGCCTATTTAGGGCAAAACTCACATATTCTCTCTTTTTATAGCCTTTTCTTAAGACTCCATCACGCATTGAGCGAAGGTTCCACTGGTTCCATTTTCCTGGCAAATGGAAGAGTTTCCATTTTGTCAAACATTCGGAAATCAAGTGTTGATATTTTTCTTATAATTATTGTCAAGAAACATTTCCTTGGGTATATCAAACTGGCTGCCACCAAAAGGGACTCAAAACACATCTCGCCATTTGTTCTCCTTCCAGAGACTGTTTCCCTTGCCACCTCTGCACCAATTGCTAATAAAAACACATTTGAGCAAATTAAAACCAACAATCTGTGCTACAGACACCCACTGCCTTTCAGAACAGGCCAAAGAAATGTCACTTGTGCCGGGCAGGATCTGAATTTTGTTGCAATTAGACTTTGACCTTTGTTTTATTTGCTGAAATTTGATCTGTTTGCTATTTGTTGAAGTTCCTTCTACTTTACCAGAATGTTTATTTCAAAGGCACCCTAAAAATTGTTCTTAAAAGAACACATGACTTGCAGAGACTCTTCAAAAGCGAAGAACTCTTTCTTTTCTTTTTTTTTTCTAAACAACATGTATGAGTGGAGCCAAAGTAAACTTCTCAAAGATGGCCTTGGAGAGACTAAAATGTTAAAAAGACGCGTAAGTAGGAGAATTATTTCTACTGGTACTTGTAGGTGGATACTTTCTATGAAAGAGTTAAGAGTGAAACAGCATAGACATGATCCGAAGAGCAAAACTGTAGTGTCCATTTTGAGGGAGGGAGAATAGGATAATTTGACTATACAAATTAGAACATATAGAATAAATCCCACTTTGTGTGGATTAAGAAGAATTTAACTAAATTTACTTTATAGGCTTTGGGGGCAGAACAGCATTGGAAGTTGGAAAAGAGATCACAAGTCAAGGTATGTCAAATTAGAAAAATTCAGATTTCCCTAGAAAAAGTCTCAGAATATTAGTGGAAAGTGATCAAATGATGGAGAAAACACAAGGCAGACCTTTTATTAACAAAAAAATTTAACAAGAAATAAAGAAGGAAAAATGTCCCAGTGATCTAATCATTAAAATAATCATCAAGGCTTTGGGGTTTTATACACATCAGCAAGAAGTCAAAATAAAAAATGATTTATCAACATGCACACTTTTATTTACTAATGGTGATAGTACACATCTTATAACAATGTCAAGGCCACGAGTAACAGGAAACTTGTGGCATTTACCTACATCCTACATGCATCATTTTTAATTTTTGTGCAATCAGAAAAAAAATCTAAATAATAAGGAAATGACTCAATTATCCTTGGAGAAGTTTTGTAAAAAATATTGGTCAGAAATCAAAGATAATTCATTTGTAAGTTATGATTTACAAAGGTAAATAAAATTTAACAAAGTATAAAGATTATTAAAATTACAGTAATATGAGAATTTCACATTTCTACAATAATAAACTAAGAAAATTTTATGGGAAAAAAACTATGTAACTATAGTCTAAGAATAGAAAAACCCTAAAATATTCACAGTTTTCTTCAGTAGCTGTTACCAGCAATGATATATATTTCATTTCTTATTTCTTTGCTGTACCCTGTAAATTATAAATCTTACAGTAAACTTTGTTCTTATAAAGTGTAAAGCTTTCTTTAGGATTACTTACACGATGCAAAAGTGTCCATTTCGTCCCCTCTGAGCCTCATGGGGCTCATGAACAAGATTCCACAAACTTGTTTTTGAGCCCCACCAACTCCTCCTCCATGATGGTCTCGCTGTGGAACTTCTAGAACTCTGGGCTGCTGCTTTTAAGGGCTCTGAGACTCACCATGCTAGACATAGTCACCACTCTGCCTTGGGGTTTTATGAGAGGGAGTCATTCTGTGCAGACATCTCGGGTGCCAAAAACGTTTGTCTTCCTGGTCACTTCTGCTTCCCCTCTTGCCTCTCAGCATGTCATGCCCTCTGGTATTTGATGTCCATGTTCCCGTGGGCCACCTCCAGCTTGGAAGATGCTGCAATCAATTTTCAGACAGTTGACAGCATCATAGTCTCAATTTTGAGGCTCATCAGTATATAAAATCTTCCTCAGTGCTGAATGAATAGAACATCGACCCCCTCAATCTTGCCTTATGCAT
The DNA here is from genome assembly GCA_963574575.1 of Galagoides demidoff. Lineage (NCBI taxonomy): Eukaryota > Metazoa > Chordata > Mammalia > Primates > Galagidae > Galagoides > Galagoides demidoff. The sequence continues at coordinate 5,343 of CAUYQV010015911.1, read as the reverse complement.
AAGAAGTAATTATACTTGATTCAAATAAAAGCGTAGTTTGGTCTATTGTGACAGGTGAAAATGTTTCAGTGTTCATCCAAATTTGTTTTAAAATGTGAACTTATTTTATTTTCTGATAAATTCTATTTATCTATGATTGAAGATCAAAACTAAAATATCCCAACAGAAGAATAATTAGAAAGTGAAAATGAAAAGACAGTAATAAGAAAAATTGTCACAGATTGGCATAAATTGCTTAGTGATAACCCTACTTTTGCTTATATATAGTATACATTTTGACTTACAAAAGTCTGAAGCCATTCAGACTTTGTAATATTGAAGTCAAATATTACAAAATTAAATAGAAACCTGAAGTGTAGAACATAGCATTTAATTTGGGTAGTGTGTGCTAATGTAATTTTCCATAGTTCGGATTTTATGTCAAAAGTTCCTGATTATCTACAAATATTGCGAAAATAATCATATAAGAAGAGAAAGGGAAAATATTCTATTCTCATTAGAGCATGCGACTAGGATCAAATGATCTTTGTTTAGCATACATCTTAATAACAATGTAGCTCATAGTTTTACTGAAAACACTTCTATCCAAAACACTGCCTATATTTTTGTTTTCTTTCTTGTAGAATTTCACTCTCTTGGCAGTTATCTTCCAAGGGTGAGAAAGTGGACAGCAGGGTAAATAAAGAGCAGGATAAGGCACTGGACATGAGACAATTGGTCACCCCTGAGGCTTGGTTCTCAGGTAAACAGACCAGTTGTTTATTTTCCAAACTTCAAGTTTTTCATCTAAAAATAGAGATAACACCTTCATGTTTACATGGATGGAACTGGAAAATGTTCTTCTTAGCAAAGTATCTCAAGAATGGAAGAAAAAGTATCCAATATACACAGCCTTACTATGAAACTAATTCATAGGAATGTTATAACCTAATTAAAGCCTTAGAATATGGGGAGGGGGGCAGGAGCGGGGAGGGGAGAGGGGTCGATGGGTGGAGGGAGGGTGATTGGTGGGGTATCCTCTATGGTTTATCTTACAAGGGTACAAGAGAATATTTCTAAAAGCAGAGTATAAATGTCTTAACTCAAAAACTAAGAAAATGACATGAAGGCTATGTTAACCAGTTTGATGAGAGTATCAAAATGTATATGAAAACACCACACTGTACCCCATGATTGCATTAATGTACATAGCTATGATTTAATAAAATAAAAAGATTTACCATTTCGGTAAAAGATATATAACATCAAATTAGTGTAAAATCAAGTGGCACTAATTATATTTACAATTTTGCACAGCCATTACCAGGATCAATTCCAAAAACTTTCTCATCATTCTACACAAAACCCTGTACCTTAAGCAATAACACCTTATTCCCACTTCCTCTCAGCCCCTGGCATCCTCTATTCTATATGCCTATTTTAGGTACCTCATATAAGTGGAATCATACAGTATTTGTCTTTTTGTGTCTGGATTATTTCACTGAGCATATCTTCTTCAAGATTCATTCATGTTGTAGCATGTGCAAGAAATTCACTTCTTTTTATGGGTGAATAATATTCTACTGTATTTATAAACCACATTTTGTTTATTCATTTGTTGGTTCACTTGATGGTACCTCAAAGGTCCTATAGGCTCTTCTCATTTTTTCATCATTCTACTCCACTGTGCCCAGCCTGCTGGTGAAGTTTTAATTTCAGTTATTGTACTTTTCAACTCCAGAATGTCTGTTTGGCTCCTTTTTATAATATCCGTCTCTTTATTGTTATTCTTATTTTATGCATTCATTAGTTTCTTGGTTTCCTTTAGTTTTTGTCCATGTTTTTCTTTAGCTCTTTGAATGTATTTAAGACAATTGTTTAAAAGTCTTTTTCTAGTAAGTCTAATATCTGGATTTCCATTAGGGATGATTTCTGTCAATTTGCTTTTCTTCCTTTGAATGGTACATAATTATCTATTGATTTGTTGTTGTTGTTGAAAAGTAGACATTTGAATATTTATAATGTGGTAACTATAGACATTAGATTCCACCCAATCCTAGGGTTTGCTGGTTTGCTTTTGTTGTTGTTTGTTTTATTGTTGAAAGCTGTAGTGCATTTGATTGAGTGACTTCCACAAACTACTGTTGCAAAGACTGTATTTCTTGTTGTGTGTGGTCACTGAAGCCTATAATGTACCTGTTGTTCAGCTAGGATTTTGACAGAGATCTTCAATGTGAAGAGCTAAAAAATCAAGCAAACAAGACAAAACAAAAATCCTTCACCTCCCTTAGTCTTTGAAGACTGGCTCTGTGTTGGAGCACTCTTTTGGCATTTATCCAGGCTAGAGATCAGTCTGAGACATAACTTAGGGACTTCTTGGGTCAAGAGCAGGAATCTTGCCCTTGGCATGAACCTGTTGTTCTGAATCTCCCTGTATATGTAAGTGCTTCTGAATGTCCTAATTTCCCCCCAAAATTCTCCCCAGCTTTTGTTGCTGAGACTTTGGCAGTCTATCGTATGTTTTGATGGTAATTTTAAAGCCAGACATCTGAGTTTTTGAGCAGTGCCCACCACTTTCAGCTTTAGTTTCAAGTTTAGGCAAAACAGAGATGAGTACCTTGCATTAGTCCTTCAGGTAACTCCCAGACGGGTTAGAGCAGACGTACACTATTATCTGTGAATAAAGTCTGCTCTACTCCCTCTGAAAGCAGAAACTAGAGTCCCACACTGGGAATGTGGGGTTCTTCTGCCAAGCCAGGGAGGGGCTAGGACAAAGGCAAGTAGAAACACCACAAAGCTTTCCTATCATTTGGAAGTTGCCTTTTTTTTTTTTTGACTCAGTATTCATTTGACTGCTGTAAACCTTTGACTGTTTCCTAGAGTTTTGACAAAGTTGGATCTGCCAATTACTGCCTTTTTTTTTTTTTAGGATGCAAGTTAATTGTTTATTTACAAACAATGACATTTGTGATATGTAGTTAGTAAGTGTATGGATGTTAAGGATGCCAAAACAAATTACAAAAATTTATTATCTTGCAGTTCAGAAGTACAAAACCAAAGTATAGGCAGGTCCATCCTCCCTTCCAAGACTCAAGGTGAGAATCTATCCTTTCATTTTCCGGTTTCTGATTGTTCCTGCTTTCCTTGGTTTGTGACAGCATAATTCCAGACTCTACTTTCATCCTCTCATGGCCTTCTTCCCTGCGTGTGCCAAAATTCCCTCTCCTTTCTCTTAAAAGGATACCAGTAAGTGAATTATCACATTTTATGATGTTTAGCTTAATTATACCTGCACAGAACCTACTACCAAATAAGTTTTGGGGGGTTAAAATTGGGACATATTTTTGAGAAGATGTAATTCAACATACTGTAATGAGACAAGCAAATACAATACTAAAATGAGATGAGGTATTTTCTGTATGTAATTATTATTATTATTATTATTTTTGGTCACCCTTGGTAGAGGTCTGTGGACCTTAGCACATAGCAACCTCAAGCTCTTGGGTTCAAGTGATTCTCTTGCCTTAGTCTCTGTAGTAGCTGGGACTAAAAGGTGCCTACCACTATGCCCAGCTATTTTTAGAGATATGGTCTCTCTCTTGTTCAGGCTGGTTTTGAACTCCTGAGCTCAGGCAATCCACCTGCCTCAGGCTTCTAAGTGGGGATTACAGGCACGAGCCACTGTGTCTGGCTATGCAATTAACATATAAATTCATGCGTACATGCATAAAAATATAAATTCATGAACAATCTTCTGGAAGAACATAATGCAGATGAAAACATCAGAAGTGTGTCCTTTGGTGGTAGGCTGTGAGGTTTTGTAATTTTATTTCTTTTCCTATGCTATCAACCTATACCTATAATAAGGACTTTTGCTTTTGCAATTACATAAAATATTAACGTGCTTGGGGAGTATAAGCATTCTCTGCCCCAACCACAGGAAAACCATTCACTGTAGGATAGAATCATCCTCGAACCACAGGAAGTGATTCAGGATGTTGGAGAAGTACTTTCCACAGTATCATGGGACACATTTTCCCCCAATTCAAAACCACACAGATTACTATTAGCACTTCATTTTAGTTTTTTATTTCAGATTAATATGAGGGTACAAATGATTAAGTTACATTGTTTCCTGTTTGTTTGTTTTTTTAAGTTTCTGTGGGGAATGAGAACTTGGAAATTCCAACTTTAATATTTTGTACTGCTCATGTCACTTTTAGCCATCATATGAACAAACCTAGCTACCTGGAAGATGAGGGGCATGTAGGTCAGTTCATCTTTGTGCTCTAAACTATCCCAGACCAATATCCAACCATAAGTGAGGCCCTCTGTCTCAGTTTTCTATTGCTGTGTAAGAAGCCACCCCAGAGAGGGGGGCAGAGCAACATGGCAGACCAACAGGATGTTTGGCTGAGCTCTCCTAGTATGATTGAGGAAAGAAAGGGAACCCAGCCATACTTGGCGTAGGGACTTTACCCAGAGTTCTAGATCGGGGTGTGCTGCAATGTGGTGGTGTACTGGAGACAGTGTGTGATCCCACACAGTGGGGATCTGACACAATAGGCAAGTGTTTGGTTGCTAGCAGGAATGGCTGGCCCCCCACAGAGTTCTGGGGATGTGAGAAAGCCTTTCTGTAGATTTTGGTTCTCCAAGGAAGCTGCACATTGACTGGAAAATTTGGAAGAGTGGGTGGATTTGAACAGTATACAGCAGCCATATTTGAGCACTGGTTGGAATGGATTTGCCATCTGTTTGGTGGCAGGCAGGGCAGCCATACAGGGAAAGTACTGGCTGCCAGGGGGCTGCCATTGTGGGAAAGTCTTGAGGTTTGGGCTTGTTACTAGGGGCCTAAATCATGGCCGTCTTTGTTGTGCTTGTTGGAATCGGAACTCCACTCTTGGGACAGGCTCAGGGACTCCTGCATCCCTCAAGAACTGTTGTCAGGGGGCACTGTGAGACATGTCTCTGAAGGATTCTGAAGAGCTTTTTAATCCCAACCTGGTGGGTCTGAATGCTGAGGAAACAATCAGGTGGTCACCCAGGACAACTAAGTTGGGAACCAGAACCATGCCTGGGAACTACAGAGGCTATTGGCTGTGTTCTGTGTCCTCAAAAACCCACAGAGCCACCTGGTGTCCCTGAAATATACTGCAACCTACATATCAGAGTTGGTCCCTTCTGCCATATATACACACATTTTTTTTTTTAATACTTTATTTTTGCTTCTTTTTTTTTTTTGAGACGGAGCCTCAAGCTATCCCCCTGGGTAGAGTGCCATGGCATCACAGCTCATAGCAACCTCCAACTCCTGGGCTCAAGCGAGTCTCCTGCCTCTGCCTCCCAAGTAGCTGGGACCACAGG
>CAUYQV010015909.1:0-31368 GCA_963574575.1 Galagoides demidoff | reverse complement strand
TATGCCTATAACAGATTTGACTTAACCTAGTTCCACAATCATCGTAAGTCCTGAGAACTCTTTCATATATAGTGTGATTACTGAGCGTTAAATCCCAACTGAAATAAAGCAAAACAAAGATCTCCCTTTAATCTAAATTATGACTTCTTGAGTTTGAACTAAAAGGAGTGTAGGATGCAAGGTAAGGGAAACGTCTCCTCAGCATTTCTTCTCCGAGTTATGCCAGCCCAGTTCCTTTCACACATTAAGATGCTATGCACTATTCACAACTTTATCATACTGCACTCTGGGAAGAAATTTGTTAGGTTGTCATTCGCTTCTTTTTAAATAATTTTTTTGTTGAAATTTTTTTTTTCAACAGGAAAGAAATTATCACACCGTTCAGTATTCCAACTCTTTGGTGAATGTCAACAAGAAAGTCAACGGCTCAGCCCTCTGCTGGCAAAAAGAGTTTCATCCAACTCTCTTCCTCTAAAACTTTTCAATTTTAAAATCAATTTAGAACCAAAAATCAAACTTCAGTATCTGGACTAATAAGCTTAATACTAAAATGCTGCCATAAAAAATTAATTCAATACAAACAGATGTTTAATGTGTTATAAATTTGGCTTATTGCTTTTAAAAGGTTATTGGATCCCTGATCTGGCCTTTGATCACTTGACTATCACAATATTCTCTTCTCTAAAGTAAAATTATTTAGTCAAATTGTCTGATAAATGACTTGTCCTATTATATTATGTTTCAACAGAAGATATACATACCATATGGCTTCACAACAGAATAAAAAATGGTAGATGATGTTTCTTTTGAAGTTACTGAAAATATATATACATAGTTTTATAGTTTTTCTACTATTAATCCCATTTAGTCAGAAATGAGGAAAAAGGATAACAGCCTTAAATATCTCAAATGCAAAAAGGCGTCAGTGTTAATTCTAGTACTGGATCACCTTTTCAGATCAGGTTTATAGGACAGTCTATATGGGAAGTGTTAGAATTTTCTTAGATAAACCCAAAGCATGAAAAGCAAACATTGCTTCTATAAAAATCAGCAAATGTAGGCAATCTTAAGGATGCATAAAAGCAGTAGGCTTGTCATTACATTTACTCCCACTTGAAAGTTCATCCAAAAGATAGTTATGTTGACAGCTTATCACAGTGGTAATCATAACAATTTTTAGATACATTTGGGCATTACAAGTTATGTTGAAAAGTGAAAGCTCTAATTCAGCCTCTAATTGACAGAATCATTAGTGTCATGCTCACATAAGTAATTTTACCCTTTTCATAATAAAAAGGAAAAATAGGGAAGATAGGAAGAAAGGCAGGCAGGCAGGTTTACGACGCATGACTGATTTTAACCTCATCTTAAGTGAATAAAAATGCAGACTGACACAATATTAAAGACTGTAAAAAGAATTTAAAGGAAAGATAATATACACACCATTTCAGTCTTTATTTCCTACATTTATTTAGTAAACATTTGCTGAACAATAATAACTATTCATGCGGCATATTATTGTACTGCATAGATACATATGCACATATTTTGTATCACAATTCCTTGGTTTTACTTACGTCATTATCAAAGTCCCTTGAAAAAGTTTTAAACTGCAGAAGTCATTGGATTCGTTAGGCATATAGGGAAGAAAAGACTAAACATGAATTTTGTCCTGTGGTCACTGGCAAACTGTTGAAAATTATTCAACCACATCTATTTAATATGGAGAACAAAACTTCTTAACAGATCACCGTGCAAATTATTTTCCTATCTCAATTACAAGGAACTTTTGTTATTAAACATTTGGTATCAATATGTGGAAGAGGAGAAATCACACACACACACACACACAAACTTTTACAGGCTTAATCAACAATGTTCACACGTACAACAGCTAAGGCAAAGAAAAGTTTGCTTCTGAAAAATCTACCATATTTGCTGCTTCTAATCCACACTTTTTCGCCCCAATTTTTTGTATACACATTATTGAATGAGCAACACTAATTCTGGGCATAAATATTTTTGATTCTATTATTTATGTTCACGTATTCAAAGTATCATCCTAGCAAGCAATAATAATATCTGTATGCAAAATAATACCCTGGAATATGGTAATTGTGCCCCTTCTGTGCTACCCTCCACCTTAGCTGCCTGCTCAGCAAGGAGGCACTGCAGCTACAGGAGCCTCGAGCCCACCCAGCTGATCGTGCCGGATAGACGGCACCACCACCATCACCATCTTGGAAGCAGGCATACCATAGATTACAACACAACAGCTAGCGCTAAGACTTCCACAAAAGGAGGGTGAAAATGGCCATGTAGTGGTATTTCTTTTTCTGCAGAAAGAACCACTGTGTCACTACTTCACCCTCTGTTAAAAAATGAAAATGAAAGATTTTTTTCCTAAAATGTGGGGCCAAAAATATAGGTGTATATTATACATGTACATGTGAGTGCATTATACACGTCAAAATATGGTGATAATTTTCCATCAGAAAGAAACCTTTCTCTGAAGGAGATTGGCACACGGCCTACAGATATATGAAAAAATGCTCACCATCCTTAATTATCAGAGAAATGCAAATCAAAACTACTTTGAGATATCACCTAACTCCAGTAAGATTAGCCCATCTCACAAAATCCCAAAGCCAGAGTTGCTGGCGTGGATGTGGAGAAAAGGGAACACTTTTACATTGCTGGTGGGAATGCAAATTAGTAAGTTCTTTTTGGAAAGTCATCTGGAACACACTTAGAGAGCTAAAAATAGACCTGCCATCCGACCCTACAATTCCATTATTAGGTATATACCCAGAAGATAAAAAATCACATTTCAATAAAGATGTTTGTATCAGAATGTTTATTGCAGCCCAATTCATAATTGCCAGATCATGGAAGAAGCCCAAGTGTCTATAGATCCACGAATGGATCAATAAACTGTGGTATATGTACACCATGGAATACTATGCAGCCCTAAAGAAAAACGGAGACTTTACCTCCTTCATGTTTACCTGGATGGAACTGGAAAATGTGCTTCTTAGAAAAGTGTCTCAGGAATGGAAGAAAAAGTATCCAATGTACACAGCCCTTTTATGAAACTAATCTATAGCTCTCAAGCAAAAGATACAACTTAATTCTAGCCCAAAAATATGGGGAGGGGGTGGGGAAGGGGAGGGGAGAAGGATGGATGGGTGGTGGGAGGGTGATGGGAAAGATTACCTATATATCTGTCTAACAAGGGTACAAGTGAACTTTTCTAGAACTAGAATATAAATGAGTTGATACAATGATTAACCAAGTGATATGAAAGTTATGTTAACCAGCTTGATGAAGGTGTTTCAAATTGTATATGAAACAGCACAATGTACCCCATGTTTGCATCAATGTACACAGAAATCAATTAATAAAAAAAAAAAAGAATACATGACTCCAAGTAAGTTGCCCACTGGCTTGTGTAAGCATGTGAGTGGGATTCCCAGCTATTCATATTAATTTTTCTATTTGGAGAATTTAGGATCAGAAAATGATGGAAATTCCAATTTTAAACCCTCCCTCCTAGAAGACTTGTAAGTCCCGATTCTTGGAGAAGTCATGAATTTTTTTATTTTTGTTTGTTTGTTTCCACTAAGCCCAAACTATGATAGATTAAGCATGCATATCTTTTCCCTCTAGTAATGCTTTTTATTTAAGATTTCTTTTGAGGATTATCTCTTTGAAAGCCTGGGCCTAATTCAGGGTTCTCAATTCCAGTCTTCCTTCTTGATTAGGTACATGATTTCTCTTTTTATGGCCATTAAATGTTTGCTTCTTAGTTATTAAGCCTAGCAAATTTCCTGGGACAGCTGTGGTTTAGTGCTCACTGACCACTGTTGTTTGTAATTTTCTCCTTTCTTTTGGTCTTTGGACGTTTCCCTTTTTACAAGCTTACCTCTGCACTTTAAAGTATATTTGTTACTGCCGCCCTCCCCGGCTTTTCTAGGTGTCTTTGTAGCAGGAATGTTTCAGACCACCTAATGGGTTAATTGGCTACATACAGCAGGCCTGCTGTTTTCCAAAGCCTTCCCCACCTACCCACACACACCCCACTGGCCATTACCATCTCTTTTACACTCTGTATTTTCTGACGGTAGGTTATCCCATAAATAATTCCCCTTTATTCCGTGAACAATCACACATCTTATGCTTTGTTCAGTTCCCTCCTCTGTATCTGCTCACTGGTACCTTCCCCAGAGGAATGTCAGAGAAGAGAATTAGATAAGCATTGACAAGTTCCATTTCAACAGGCCTAATGAAAAGATTTCATGGTAACAAAATTCTAACAGGAGCTTTGTGAACTATCTGAGGATCAAGTTATCTATTTTCTCTATTTCTAACTATGAATTATTTAGAAATCACTAAGTCTCTTTAGTATAGCTAAGTCTCCTGTTGTGTGTGTACATGTCTCTCTCTCTCTCTCTAAATATATTTTGTTCACTGCACCTGTCCAAAGGAAAAAAAAAAAGTCTCATTACCAGCCCACAAGAATAGTAGAAGATTATCTTTGCTTCTTTTTGCATTGAAAGCAGGGAAAGCAACTTTTATCTCTGGATGCTACAGACATGCCTGGCCTTTAGGAGACTCGTAGAAACAAGAGAATTCCTTTGTACTCCATTTCTAAAGTGACTGAGGGGGGAAAAATGGCAAGCATGTCACATGGCATGTGTTTGCACTCAAAACAGATCATTAAAAGAGGAATATTCCCCCTCGAGAATGGTGAACTGATCCTAATGGGCCCTATTCTGTACAGAGGTAATCAGAGGGTTACAGAGATTTGTGCAGACAAAACTCAACCTCTATCGGTCATAAGAGTGGGGACTGTGTCATAAAGACCAGCCCCAGCTTCCCAGGACTCCCTTATGTGTTTCCATTCCACTTCACCCTAGGACCCAGGTCTTTATTCTAAGTTTATGTATTCTTCTACATTATTCCTATTAAACACATCTTGGAGTTTTCGTTTTTTATTGAGTTTTGCCTCTCAATATCCTGTTATTCCTAAAAATGCAACACAATGGCTCTCAAATTTCAGCACGCATGGCTGAGGCTTTCATTCATGTAAACTGAGAAGGCACATTGCATTTGTAGAAGCAGAAAATAAAATAAAATTTTTCTCTTTTACTGAAAAATATCAATATATTAACCAGAGAAATCTTGCCTTAAAATTAATTGTAAGAATCACAAAGACTATCATAAGTGGTGGTTAAGACACAAACAAATGAATTTCTTCATCTCGAGCAGCCAGTTGCATTCTGATGAGGAACAAATTACCATTATGTCCTCAGTATTAGTTTGAAGTCAGTACCTAGGAGGGAATTTCTGATATAATCACTAAGACCTAAAGGAATTACTCACTTGTATATCATAGAGATCCCCTTGGCTTGGCAAGGACTCCAGGATGATACAGTTTGCTTCTCTTACAGAAATTCCAAGCAGCTTGAATATAAATAAAGTTAACTTGCTTTTTAGGAAAATAATCATGACACATTTTCTATATGTCTCACATTAGAAGTTGTAGATTCTCAAAACAACCATTATTACTTCACCATATAATATGCATCAGGAGGCATATTAAATACTTCAACTTATTTCATGTTCCCCATAGGAAAAATGGCATTATTCTCCCTTTATAGATAATGACAATACGTGTAAAGCCCTCAGTGTCCCATTTCTTGTTCTAAATTCCTTATATGTATGAAAATATTTATCCCTCACAGCTGCTCCATGATGGCATGGGGGATGTTTTGTTATTATCTCCCTCTTGACAGATAAGAAACTCAGGTGCAGAGAGGTTAGGCAACTTGCCCAAGGTTACAGAGGTAATAGATGGGAGACAACCATTTAAACAAAGGTTTTCCAGCTCTAGATTTTCTAACAGCTGCAACAGTTGTTCTAATACTTAAAAGAATGGTCAGGCCCACCTGTAGGGTGTATGAAAACACAACATCCCAGGCCTGCATTTCAGACCAGCTCCCAGGCCATCCCGCAGCTGCTCCTCCAGTAATCACACCTCAAGAACCACTGCAATAGACTATTGCTTTTCAGATTTTCTTCATGATTTTTTAATTCCATAATGAAAAATTCAATAGTAAATCATTAGCTGAAGTGACTTCTGTCACTACACAGAATTAGGCCAAATTCTATAGGTTATTTAGGTTCACAGTCTCCCACAAGATGCCCCTTACTGGAGATACCAGCCCCAAGCTTACAGGTTCCCAGGGCCACCTTCACTTCTAACCAACTAGATACAAATGTAGAGGTTCTTCTACCCCCTCCTGCTCAACAATTATAACTGGAATGACATATGAAACATAGTCATGTTTTACATCTGGTTGCCATAGGTAAAAAGGTGCAAATCAGGAGGTCTAAAAAAAGGACAGAGTGAAGTCTGGGAGGGTCTCAAATGTGAAGATTCTGGTGTCCTTTTGCTAGGCAGTGAGGATGCATCACCATGCCAGTCCCTGATAGGTAGCAGCACACATAAAATATGATGTATAGTCATAAGAGAAGCCTGCCGAGCTTCTGTGTCCAGAGATTTTATTGGGGTTTCATTAAACAGTGTCAGGTGAAGAATGGCAAGGTGTAGAAATTTGGAAAGCAGAGGATTATTTCTCATAAAAGGTTGCTGCATGTGGGGTGGCCATTCTGACAGGTTGGGAAACAATAGCCCTGTTCAGAAGCCAAGAGCATGGACTTCAATAGGAAAGCAACAAGAACAGGAATTTATGCTGAGCCTGGTGGCCAAATATTTACTTAACAAAATACAGGAGAAGTTATGAGTGTGCATGAAAGGGGGAATTGTGCACAAGTGCAACTGAGCTTCATGCTGCCTCAGGGGCCCATTTTCAGAAATTAGCAGCCTCAGCATGATGCAAGGGTGGGGTTTTCAACCCCTGATGTTGAAAGGTAAAGCACAGGGCATGGAAACCCTCAATGTGCATCTTCTGTAGGTTGGCCAGAACCCCGCCATGGTCAGTGGCCTCTTTTCAGCAAGGAACGTTGGCCAGCTGTAATGCCTAACCATAAAAAGGGAGAAGCAGCATTAGGTAGGCAGTTGAAGTCAGCAGTAGAGCAAGTCTTCCCAAAAGCCTGGTTCTGTTTAACCCTTAGCAAAAGAAAAAAAAAGCCTAATGGCAGTTAACAAGCTTTGGGGTATAATGAGGTGTGTCTGATCTCCCATCTGCTCATGTCTCTGGGATTTCAGTTTTTAAGGTTTCCCTGGGGTTTCTATTGCCACAAGGAGGTCAGTTCAATCACATGGGGGGATGGGGTGTGCTTAGGATTTTAATTTTCTCTCTCAATAGGTAAGATTGATTGAATTATTTGCCACATGAATGAATTCTGTACATTTCCAGCTTCCTTTCCACCTGTGGTCAGGCTAATATTATGTAGTGCTAGATTTCAGTCCTCTAATTACATGGCTGATCTTTCCAGGGTGGCCAGACCTCATCTTGAGTTGCTTGTTCATCTCCTTAGCATCAATCAGCAGGCCCTGTGTGAATATCAAAGACACTCCTGACACTTGTGGAATTCCCAGGGTTTAGCAGATACCTCCCAAGAATAGGAGACAAAGGCCAGACAAATCTTTATCACACGGCCAATGTCAGTCTTTTTGCTCAAGCTAATAAGTGTCCTATTAACTTGTCCAAAGTTAAAACATAGTAAGTGGCAGGGACATGTCCTAAATTTATATCTTGCAGATGCAAAGATTTGGGCTCACAATTATTAAATTTTCTGGCTCCTATTATTTTTTCATTGTACTGAAAATCCATTGAGAATTATATTATTAGCCAAGTGGGTGACATTGGAGGTCTGAGTAGGGAATGGGAAATTGTGTATTTTAGAGATTATAGATTGTCCCTTCCAACACTTAACAGAATTTTCTCTTTAAAATGTTTCTTTTCCTTTATCCTATAAACAAAAGGATCTTTATTTTCTTCTGTCTAAGCAGCTCTAACACCACAACTAGTTAGCATATTACCTGCCATTTAAATTGCCATCATTATCACCAGCCAATATTCTTCCTGCTCAATTTCACAGCACTGCCGTGTATAAGTCAAGTGAAGCCCATCTGTGATCTGTGCCGAGTGTGGCCTCCAAATGTTGGTGCTGTAGATTCATGAGCTAATTAGGAGTGGCCTATATCTCAAAGTGGCAGCACGCATTCTCCAGCACAATTACCTTCCCATTTGGTGCCATGATAAGACATAAATAAAACATAGGGAAGTAATAAAGGCTAACATTTATTGAGTACTTACTATGTTCCAGGCGCTGTACTTTATATATCTTACCTTACTCAAAGATCATAAGCATCATACAAGGGAAATACTGTTATTGCCATCAATCTCCAAGTCAGGAAACAAAAGCACAGGAAGGTTAAGAAGATTGTCATCTGTACACCTTGCACATAGCAGAGCTGGTAATTAAACTCACCTGGCATTGCATATCCCTGAAACACATAGTCTTAACCGCTATGCCTTGGGCCTCAGGTCTCAATTAATATCCAGATCTGAATTCTGCCATTATTGCCTTCAAACTAATTATGCTTATATATGTGTTGTTCATTTCATTAAATGTATCCTCTGTAATGGAGAAGATTCTTGAATAAAAACAAATAAAAAGGAATGAAAAAAGGGAATATGTCAATTGATGTTTCTAACACCTACTATCAGTACAGGCTGCCGGTTGTTAAGACATTATTCAAAAGGGAGTATTCAAGATCAATTCCTGGAAATCATTCCGAGACAATGAGGCCCCTGCAGGCAACTGAACTACATCCATCATATCTACCGCTGTTTCCAAAGGGCCAAGCACAGTACCTGTGAAGGCAGCTGCCATTGTTGTCATTAAAACCAGCATCACACACTGGTATTCTACATGGAAACATTTCCAACAGTGGCACCTTTGTGTAACTTTTGTGTGATAATTTCGTGTTCCCCATGAACTGTGTGCATGCCAAGGATACAGTGTGGCTGTTACCGAGAACATCAAATTTGGAGCACTCACACCAGCTGCACCGACAGACTGTTCAACCAAAAGCTGCAGGCGTCATCCCTGCCAGGAGCCAGACATCTGCATACTCTCCCTGTGGCCTGACCATGCTCAGATGGTAATTTAAATGGCCAGCGTTTAGTGCCTCTTCCTCAGAGAAGCATTAGTTTGGGGGTTGCTATGGAAAGGTATTAGAATATATTCATGTGTTGATAGTGATTGCTCTAAAACCTGTCAAGTGACTTCATTCTGTGACACTTGATAAGGAGAATTAATATAAAATGGGAAGCCCTGAAACTCTTGGGAGAAAAAAACTAATGTGTTTACATCCCATAAAGAAGTTGTATGTAGCCACAGAGGAGAGTTTTATTAGAAGCTATGCCTGCCAAGTCATATTTTTAAAATAATTTTTTCGAGTTTGGCTTATACAAGGTGGCCATAAAGATTGTGCACAATTCAAAATAGTGTGCAATGAACTTTGCAGACACCCAGTATTAAAAGGTCATAATGCCTCTTCTAACAGTGGTGCCCCCCTTTATTGACTGTTTTAGCCCACTTCTTTAAGACTATTTCTGGCCTGTTAGCCCCCACCAGTCCTAAGTTTGGCTTATCAGGATGGAAAGATGTCCAAAAAATGAAATGCTGATTCTATGATAATTAGAGTAAAGCTCACACCGGAAAGCATTTCTAATGGAGAAATTCAGTAAATACAGTGTGTGTTTTCTTTAAATACAGCAATCTGACAAGCAAGTTCTCTATTCACTTGGTGTTAAAAGCCTCCAAGTATTTGAGACAAAGCAGAGCTCCATTACGCAGAAACTCAGCGATAAGATGGAATCTGATCCATTCACATGCTGCCTTTCACCAGAAAATCTGCACAGGCATCACTGCTTGGACTGGGTATCTGTTGCATGGTCGATGTGCCTGGCAGCTGAACCGTGCCCTCGCATCCCCCTTGGCACTATTTAATGCAGTCACACTCCATTAGACTCGCCGCTTTCTGTAGAACAGACTGGCACTTGCAGCCAAAGTCAAACATGGCATTCAATATAACTGCAAGTTGACTGGAGAACACTCACTTTCCATTTTGCTAACGATAGGTTACTTATTTTAGCCAGTGTCATTTACAATATGCCATTCATTTTACTAGAAACACTGGCCCGATTGACCTTCTGGTGCACAGTTCCCAGTTTAGTATGCCAACGAGAATGTATGAAGAAAGTGGGTCATAAGTTGGCCATCCTAGTCATTACGAGGAATTTCCCCTCTTAATGTTAAGTAAATTGTACCATTTTCCAGATACGTATGGCCAAGTGTCTTCACTGATACATTTGATAGCAGCCGGAATGGCTCTGGGATGGTTGTCGGTCATCCTGAGGACTGTACACCCTCTGAAAAGTACACACACAAAGACATGCATTGTCAGTATGCAGGGCTTTAAATACATTTTTTAGACTTGTAGCTTCTTGAAATAATGACCCTTTGGTTTCCACATAATACATAAGTAATCATGTTTTCACAAGAGTTCCTGGCATCTGGATTTGAATATGAAATGTCAATACTTGACATGGAAAAATGGAGCATGCAGGAGGGGGCATTTTGCTTGCTTTCCGGAGAACACAGCAAAGCCTTAGTTCAGGGAGAGAATTCCATGGGCTCACAGCTGTCCTTATGTGCAAAAGCACCTGACAAAGAAGCAATTGTCCCTCAGAAACTCTGTTTGATGGTGTTAGCCCAGCTGAGAGCAGCTGCAGGCAGGAGGCCCATCTCAGGGCTCCAGAGCAGCATTCTGGGGGCAGTGGCCCTCACTGTTTACTGGGCCTGGGATGAGGCTGCACCTGGGCCCAGGTAGAAAAGCCTGCTTTGTGAAACTCACCTGGCCCAGGTAAACCGAGTCCTCCAGCTTCTCATTCAAACTGGAATGCAAAACAGTTTGGTTCGGCTATGATATCATTTCAATCATATTCTCTGTCCACCTTCCAAAACAGTGATGGGTATCAGTTGCATGGTACAGGCTGCCAGATCTTAGGAAATGCTTTCTTATTCTGTATAGTTTCAGTCAAATAGGAGGAATCAGTAGTTTGCATGAGCTATTGACTTCCAGTTCTGTGCCAACAGCAGAACCCTGGTGTCTCTCCCCTGAATCTCCTTCAGTTTGATTCCCCCTCTAAGGATGTCATGCTGTTTACTTCTCAAGAGAAGAAGTATCCTCCACTGCAGAGTCTATCCTTATGGGACAAACTTTAAAAATGAATGATTTGTTTATAATTTCATATTTAGGGTAACCCTAATGCATTTGGTTTGGGGTGTAAATCTGTGAGAGCCAAATCAGCGCCATTTTATTATTAGACTATAGAACTTCCCCTTTCCCACCCGCCCGCAGCCATCTTAGATCTGCTTCCCCTAAACTCAGGCCTTTCCCTGAAATCAGGCATCCTAATCAGCCAATCAGAAGTGTACCCCACCCTCTTGCCCCATACCACCCCCACCCCTCGCCATTACCCCACACCCCTCTTGCTCCATATCACCCTAGACCCCCCACCCCTCATGCCTCATGCCCAGTTGGGACCAATCAGGAGCCTCCCCGTGCTACTGTAATCACCACCAATAGAAAATTATACCCCACCCTTCTTGCTTTCTGTACCCTATAAAACTTTGCAGACCTCAAGGCTTGAGGCTCTTCCTCGGTGTGCCTACCAGGAGAGTCCAGGCCCCAGCTCCCAGGCCTGCTAAATAAAGCTCACCTTTTGGTTCTTACATCGGAGTGTGCCTCAGACTGTTTGCTGGGGGCTACTTGGGGGAATTTTCAGGCACAGCAAATCCAAGAGAAATCAAACAAAAAGCATGCCCCCTGGATGTCTTCTTTAGATAACAGGGAAATCTATCCTTTTAGTCTTTTGAGAGGGGCAAGATTAAAACAATTTGATACTAGATACATCCAAGAAATAAAAAAATACAATTTAAATGATCCCTAACTTTAAAAATAATTTTAAACAATTTTAAAACTTCAGCTAGTGCTTTACATGGCACAGAGTGGACAGATCTTTATTTAACAGAAGGCTTTTATTTTAGGGCATATAAAGTAGGCCCACCACCTACCCCAGGGAGTAGAGAAATAAGAAGCAGTGGGAGCCAGAGCCTTGCAAAATGCTGTCTGACGGAGAGACAGGAGAACAGTGGAGGTGAGAAGGGAGGGGGCGATGGAGTAACATGGGGGTAACTCAGAGACAAAGGAGGAAAGGGAGCCTGTGAGAAATGCAGGGTAAGGAGGTATGAAAAACTTTCTGGAACAATAATACCAGCTTTCCATTGCAAGTTCTTCTCTCTCTGCAATTTCCAAACCCTTGCAGAGTGAGAACAGTACCATGAGAGGCATGTGGGGCAGGGGCTGTGGGAGGATACAGCAGGGGGAAGGTCCCAGTCTCAGGGAGAGGCATGGAATAGGCAGCCTGTGCCATGGCCTTGCATCATGTAGCCCTCCTCACCTGCCTCTCTGCCCCGCCACTCTCCACAGCTGTTCCACATCTAGCCTCCTCTCAGTTTCTCAAATACAGCAAGCATATCACAACTCCCCCCTCCCCCAGCTCAGGGCCTTTGCATCACCCAGGCCACCTCTTCCTCACAGCTCCCAAACCACTTCATGTTAAAGAGCCTGGCTCAAGTCATACCACTGCCTGTCTCGTGCTGTTGGTTCCATTTGTCATTACCTGGAATTTCTCTGCCTATGTGTTCTTTCTCACATCACTCACCTCTGCATCAAGGTGCTCAATTCAATAGTTGCCAATAGAGTGAAAACAAACAGTGAAGAGCCAAAGGTAAAATAAGAGCATATTGAGGTTGCAGAGACAGATGACAGCATAATTCCACCTGTGGTGACTCTCTGAATGTTACATGTTGGATGCAAATGCGACCTCAGGAGAGAGGGCAGGAAAACAAAATGCATGTCTTTTTTTTTTTGTCCTACACCCGAAATCTTACGTGATTATTGATAAGAACGGCTGTGTTTTTATGTTCTGTGTATGTATAGCTTTCCACAGTCACATTTAGACAATGACATTTACAGGGAACTATTCTATGCCAGGCCTTTTGGGAGCACTTCATAAGTACTACCTTCTATGTTCCTTGTCACAACCTTTTCAGTTTATTATCATCTTTGCTTTACAGATAAGGAAACAGATTTAAATAATATCTCAGCCAAGAATACTGAGCTCTTAAATGAGAGATCCAGGTCCGTGTCAGGAAGCATGGTTTCAGAGCACGTGCTCTTCAGCCCTGCCTTAGGCTACCTCTCTACAGAGTCATCCAAAAACTGTCCAACTTTGAAACACACACTGCAGTTAAAATGCGTCCTTCCTTATAAATGTATCTTCTTTTACTTCACAGGAAATTGCTGCATATGGACAAAACCCACAACCTAGAATGCTCCATCCTGAAAGGAGAGATCATGTTGAGCAAGTAGATGATTCTAATAATAAAGACTGGATTTTGTGTTGTCTTAGATTTATGTTTGTCAGCCAGAAACTACATATGGCTTCTTGTTTTAATATGCAATAGAAAATTATTGAAGCAGTGTGATATCAGTGAACCCGAGAAGTGATCCTCAAAGCTTTTACAGACCCAGTGTCAGGAGAAACTAACATCAAGGAAATCCCCCAAGGATGTTCCTAAAAGTAACATTTTTAAAGTCTGTAAAGGGAACACATTTATTAAGTTAATGGCAGAGCTTTATTTAATGCTCTTTGAAAAGACTATCAAGGCTCTTATCAAATGGTATTTTATCCTGTCATTAAGTTGTTATAATTACTCAGTATTTGGCCAGATGGCAAATAATTTCTAAAGTCGGACCAGGTGTTCAAGAAGCAGAGATAATCACAAAGCTGATGACTGTGGTGAAACTAATTTAAAATGCTGTAACAGTGGCACAGTGGTGCTTCACATGAAGATTGACCAGGAAAAAAAGAGAGAGAGACAAAGAAGTGGAAGGAGGAGGAGGAGGCCAGGAGGGAGAGAGAGACAGAGAGAGAAAAGGTAACAAAAAAGTTAACATTTAGTGAACATTAGACAAAAGAAACACAGGTATGAGAAAACAGTGTTTAATTCTGCCATTCTTAATGCCAACTTTCATGTCAATCAACGAATGCTTTCACAGGTGTGGTGTCTGTCTGAGGTTTACAGGCACACCCACACCGGGCGCTTAGAAAGGCTCAGAATTAATACCCGTGGCAGCAGTGTCAACTTAAATAAATATCAAACTTTCACACAACCTGACTTTTTTAACATTCCTATTTCATGCATAGAAACACTGATTTCATGGACACAGCTGGAAGTCACAGAATCCTTAATTCGTTGTCAAATGCAGAGTTCCCATTAGGCCATTGACCAGGCTTCCTGCCCTCATCCCACATGGATGACCTAAACAACAGGTGGGTCCAACCAGAAAAAAAAACTGGATTTTTGAAGACTTTTCCATGATGATAGAGTCTCAGTAAGTATCTCTTGAGAATCTGTTATGTGACACTATTGGAAAACTATGAAGTCCTTCACATTTTTGATAAGCAATCATTCACATGAGGCAACAGTTAGATTGGAGTTGGACAGCCTTGGCCCTGAAGCCTGCCTCTAATACTCACCGAGGAGGCCAGCTTGGTGGATACTTGACCTGTGCTCAGGGGCCAACCTCAGAAAACCTCACACTTGGTCTAAGTCTCTGATGTTGTCATATTGGAATTCTCAGTAATTCTTGAACAAAGGACCTCATTTTTCCATTTTGCACTGAGCTTTGCAAGTTATATATAGTAGGTTCTGACTGGACGGATTACTTAATCTCCCTGAACCACAGTTTCAGGGAGATTCTCTAAAATGCAGAATGATAATAGTAGTCATCTCACAGAAATTATTTGAAGAAAAATTAGGAAAGAAAACACCATGCATATAGTGAGCACTCAATAAAAGCAGCTACTGTTGAAGTTTAGTCATTGTTATTTGTTGTTGGTGCCTGACTTGTTTGGCTATTTGTCCCCTCCAAATCTCGTGTTGAAATTTGATTCCCAGGGTTGAATGTGGGGCCTCATGGCAGGTGTCTGAGGCATGAGTGGATCCCTCATGAGAGGCTGGTGCTATCTTTACTACAATAATTTAGTTCTCCATTTTCAGTTAGTTTTTACAAGAACTGATTGTTAAAAAGTGTCTAGCACCTCCCTCCCTTCTCTTCTCTCTGGCCATGTGACACCTGCTCCCCTTCACTTTCCTTCATGAGTAGAAGGCCCCTGAGCCTCTCACCAGAAGCAGCTGCCAGCACCATGCTTCTTGTACAGCCTGCAGAATTGTGAGCTAAATAAAACGCTTTTCTTTATTAATCACCCAGCCTCTGGTATTTCTTTATGCCAATGCAAATGGACAAAGATGGTGTCATTATTGCTGTTACTATGCATTCAACGTTGCTTACTTACCGTTCAGCAGCATTTGGCGGAGTTGGTCCTGCTCTCCTTCTCATAGATTTTTGTCCACTTGCCTTTCAAAAAACTCCACCCTCCCAACTTTGCCCCCAAAGCTCTGACCTCTTTCTCAGTCTTCTCTTCTACCTCTCCAACCCCTAAAGCATTGTAGGCTTCAAAGCTCATCCTTGCACTTTAGCCGTTTTCTATCTAAACCCATCCTCGCTTATTTCTTCTGGATTTACCAGTTAAATATCCCATAGGTCAATGTCATGAACAGGATTATGTCTCCCCAGAATTCGTATGTTTAAGTCCTTACTCCCAGTGTCTCAGAATGTGGTGATCAAGTTACAATGAGGCAATGAAGGTACAGGAGAAAGAGATGGAAGGCCACATGAAGATGCAGGAGAAGACGCCATCCACAAGCCAGGAATAGAGGCCTTGGGAGAAACTAAGACACTGGACACACTCTGATCTCTAGTTTGTGGCCTCCAGAATTGTGAGAAAATAAATTCCTGTTGTCCAAGTCACCCAGTCTCTGGTACTTGGTTGTGGCAATCTGATGAGCTGGTGTTATTCTGCCAGTGTTATTCTGCACTCAGACACCTCCCCAAGCTGTAGGTGCACATTACTTAGATATATATCAGGACCTCAAACTGAATGTGAGCTCCTAAGGTTTTCCAACCCAAACCTTCCTTCTTTGCTATCTAGGTAGTGACTGCAAGCTTTAACTTGCTCAAACCACAAAGCTCAGAAGCATCCTGACTCTTCTCATTGACACGTGGTCTATGTGGGATCAGCAAGCACATCCCACAGGCCATGACCTCCTACTGTATCCAAGGGCTGAGCTTTTGGTGCCACATCCTTCACCGTCACCATGGTAGTCCTGTCCTGAAGCCCCTCTCATCTGGATTATGCCACGCAACCTTTTAGTCTTTTCTCAACATATCAGCCACAGTGATGATGAGAAAATGGTAAGTCATATCATGTAACTCCTGTTTTAAGACTTATCCAAAGGCTTCCCATCTCACTTAGAACGAAAACTAAAACCTGAAAACCTTGAAGTCCATTCCCCTTCCACCATCTTTCTGGCCTCAACCACTGCACTGTCCTTACTCAACCATTCTTATCCCTCTGCCCCATGTCATTATTCCAGCCTCCCATGCATGCTCACATTCAAAGCCTTTTCCTTTAGTAATCTCTCAGCCTTCCTAAAGGTGGAGGCCAACTGAAATTTTGACCGTCATCTCCCCAACTTTACTTATCTTCTTTCTTATTGTTTTCTCCCCAGTGCTTAACACTTTCCAACATAGTCTTTATTTTACTTATTATGTTATTCACTGTCAGTTTCACCCATAAATCTAAACTCCTTTAGCACAGGCATTGTCTTTGTCTTGTTTTGTTTTTGCTCCACCCATAGCACCTAGTACAGGATCTTGTATACAGTAGGTTGCCAATAGCTACTTTTTGAACAAAAATTAAAATGTTAATGAAATATGGAAAAGTGGCCTCTTTTTTATTCCTATACATTTAAACCAAATTGGAAGTATAGTCCAGGGTGGACTTTGATACTATGCCACATGTTGCCATTCACAGCACACTGTTTGTCTCCCAGGCATGGGCAGTTTATTTTTAATGAAAATTCTCTTGGCTTCTAAAAAAAAATGCTCTATTCTCCAGATAAAATTACCAAAAAAAAAAAAAAACCCACTATGTATAACTGCAGTTATTCTGACCTTGGAATTTCTGAAGCTTTTATTTGTAAAGCACATGGACTTGGTATATCTCAGTATATCTAGTGGAGTTTTTGCTTTCTGACAGCATAATCCATCTTTATTCTAGCCTTCAAAAATACTTTAGATTGCCTGCATTCTCTTCTATGAGGCTTCTTCCTGGCTAGCTCAGACTTTCTCTCCTGGTATCAACATTCCTAGATGGCAGAAGAGGACAGCATGGCTTCTGGAGGCCTCGGCTTGGACTGTCCACAACATACCTCTGCTGCACTCTGTTGGCCTACACAAACCACAAGATCCATGCAAGTCCAAGGGGGTGGATAAACACACTTCCCCTCTAGGTGTGAAGAATAGCAACCTCACAAAGGAGAATGGCAGCCCCACCTTCCCACAGTGGTGATGACTGTAACGTCACATCACAAGGATCAGAGGAATCTTTGGTCATCTTTTGCAATCTACTGTAATCTGACATTTGACCTAAATTATTCATGTTACTTCTCTGTAGAAAATGTTTCTATCATCTCGGAGATGTTATAGATCGTATCCTAATTACAGCACTGGATTTGAGTTGAGTCTGTCATGTCTTATCAGGTCTGGATATAGAGAAGCTCAAAAGCAGCTTCTCAGTTGCTTCTCATCCTGATCCAGAGATTGTAAACCAGGAAGCCAAGTTCTCAGCTCTGCATACCCACATAATGGTGAGTTACAGAGTGGAAAACTAATAGACACACCCATCCAAAACAGGGAGGATTAGAGGCCTGATACTGTCATTAGTCCATCCCATACATGCTATCGGGGCCTGCTTCTCTGAAGGTGGGAAATATCTGTTGAACGTTTCCAGTTCTGATCCCTGGGAGTGGGTCTCTAATCTTTTGTTCTCCTATATTTTTACCTCCTTGTGTAAAATATAACTGAGATTCGATTTTGTACATATTTTTCCTGCTTTTTATTGCTAATCCCCCTTCAACCCCTGAGATGTTTTTTTGCTTTGGTTCAGTTCTGCACCCCAAATCTAGGTCATGTGTGACAGAGAGTAGACATAGACACTATTTTCAAATGAAAGAATAAAGAAATGAACTGAGTATGCAAGTTTGTGGCAACCTAGTGAGTATGAACATTTGCTTAATTGTTTAATTAAAGAAATTTTGAACCATTATCAGTTAGATTCATGTCCATTCTCCCATACAGATCCTAGAATAATTTCTCCTTTATGAAGATGCTGAGTTTTAAAGTCTTCTTACCTAGTGTTTTCTAAATCCATAAAATATGTAAGTCTTAAGAGATACCTTTAGGATCTGGGAATGAGACATCAAAATTCCCTGGAATACTTAGGAATTCCTAAAATCATGCTATGTTCTATTTTTACAACACTATTTACATCTTTTAAAATGATAATTATTGACCACAATAATAATAAACAGCACATTTTTTTTCTGAAACTAAAAGTTTTAAAGGTGTTTCTATTGTAAAGATACAAAAATAGATAAATGATTTAGTATTATTATGAACCAAAATATTGTGACATGATTGTATGTGTCTTTCTTTATTTTCTTTTTTTCTATTTTTAACAACAGGTCTCCCTCTGTCACACAAGATAGTGTGATCATAGCTCACTCTATCCTTGAACTCCTCGGCTCAAGCGATCCTCTCATCTCAGCCTCCTGAGTGGCTGGCAGCTGCCATGGCTCCTGGATAATTTTTGTAGAGACTGTGTCTTACTAACTTGCCCAGGCTAGTCTCAAACTCCTGTTTGTCCACAAACAATCATCCCTCTTTGGCCTCCCAAAGTGCTCAAGTTACGGTCATGAGCTACTGTGCCCAGCCAAGATTGTATATTTCAATAACATGTAAAGTAATCTCTATCTGATGTAGACATTTGATAATAGAAACACTGGAAAAAAAGAATAACAAAACGTAAATATTAACAAAAGCACTTAAATTGAGAGATAATACAAAAATGTCCATTATTTAAAAGTTATTCCTAAAACAAAATTTTTTAACAAAATACTAATTGGTCTACCTATTTGTTGCGTGAAAAGCATTGCAGAACAATTGTAAGGCTTTTTTTCTTTTGTTTTACTCATTATTTTTAAAAGATAAAAATATTTCCATCTGCTTCTCCTGATCTTGGTTTTGTCATTGGAAATGACATTGCTCTGGCTAATTCACCCTGTAGATCACTTTCTGATTTTAAGTCACAGTATTCCACAAAGTAGAAATGCAAAGTAGCTCTTTGTATTTCCTCTGTAAGATAACCAGTGCCCAGGCCAAATGTTCCAACAGAAACACCAGCAAATGTTCAAGCAACATTTGAACAATGTAAAAGTCAGGGTCCCCTGGTACTGCACAGAATCAAGTTAACAACATTGTTCAGAATCTGGAATTGACAACTTAAGAAGTTATTTTGCCTTCAATACTTATTTCTTGGAATATGACTCTTAGGATACTTACTAATACTTGTTGTATTTGTAAGAACAACCAGCCTTGAATATGTCGAGCTATGAGAAGGACAGTCAGGGCAGGGTCATCTTCCCCACTCCCATTTCCAAGCTGACTTAATCTTGCGTCAGCTTCTGATCAGAGGCAGTGAGTTCTTTAGACCAAGTAATACAGTATTTGTCCCTCCTTTCTGAGTATTAAGTCACACAGGGGAATACTACTATTCTTTCCCATTTTCGCAATTACTTGATTTTTTGTTTTTAGAACATGGTATTCTGAAAAACATAAATTTCCCAAGAAATATCAGGAAGAAATTTCCACCTACAAATATTATACCCACCTACAAAATACTTTACCATATGTTCCTCCATAAAAACCTTGGTATTGTACTTTGAAATAATTATCTGTAGGGAGGGTTCTTTCTATGTAATGAATATTCATAAGAAGTTATTCTGGAATAAAGTAGAGACCTACATTCTTCTGGATGAGATTAAATATCCGTTTCATATCTGGTATTTTATTTCCTCTTCAAGCTGTGCCTTGATTCATAAAGACATGAAGTCAATTTTATGCCTCCATCTTAAATTACCCAGATGTTTACAGAGGTTCAAACACTCCAAAACCCCACACTCATATTTTGTCAGCTCTTATATTATGAAATAGGTATTTCCCAGCTGGTAAACTATCTCCAGTGCCCCGTCCATGAGTAAATGAAAAGGCTGAATAATAACAAATTTCCCTTACTAATACTTTAACAAAAGATTCTCATTCCACTTGAATACATGAAATAAAATATGATTTTTTTATAGCATCTCAAAGAGAGAATGTTGTGGTTTTTGTCTGACTTAAAATAGCCCTTTGCTATTCTATCCTTTTATTGCCTTTCACTCCATTTTGTTAGTGAATACCTTACCAAAATATCTTTAGGAATTCTTCAAATTTATGGCATGAGGAATTCTCCCAAATCCAATTACCCTTTTGTTTTGCCTTCTACTTTCTACAACATAGCACTTTCAATCACTCAGATACCTACTTACCCAGAAGCTTGTTCTGACAACCTTCCTGTTTGGGATCCTAGGAAAGTGTAGTTGTTTCTCCTGACTCTGGTTGCCAAGGAGCATCCATAAAACCAGCAGCAGTGTCTCTTCTCACAACACATTCTTAGAGAAAGCACAAAGGAGAGACCCTCTCAAATTACTGTTAGATCTCTGCTTGTTCAAGAAGAACCTATTGCGTGGCTTGGTGGAAGTGATCATTAAGTCCTTCCATGTCTCCATGTAATATTGTCACAAATGGTGGCAGGTGGGAGTAAGGGTGCCTACAGCTTCAGAATGGATACAAAATAGCTGGTTGTACAAAAAAGCACAAATTCTACAATATTTTCAACCTCCCAGAATACCCACACAACTCCAGTGCCTTTTTTTTTTTTTAGACAGTCTCACTTTGTCACCTTCAGCAGAGTGCCTGTGGTATCATAGCTCACAACCACCTCAAATTCTTGGGCTCCAGCCATCCTCTTGCCTCAGTCTCCCAAGTAGTTGGCCCACAAGTGCCTGCTACAACACCCAGCTAGTTTTTCTATTTGGGGGGGTCTCATTCTTGGTCAGGCCAGTCTAGAACTCCTGGAGCTCAAGCATCCACCCACCTCAACCTCCCAGAGTGCATGAGCCACTGCACCCATCCCCACACCCAGTGCCATTGACCATATGTGTCTACATTTATTCTGCAGTCTGTATGCAAAGTCTTGGCCAGCTAGGCCCCTTCCACATGTATGTAGGGCTGAGGATGCAGGCGGGCCTGCCATTACAGTGCCCGCAGCTAGATACAGTTTCATTCTGGGAACAGAGAGCTGCTCTGCCCGTAACGCTCCAGGCTAGTTTGATAACCTAAGATGCCACCCTTTCATATGCCCCTAAACTAGCCTCTGAAGAAGCCATTGAGGGGGTTGGGTTCTATTTTTTTCCCTGGAGTGATATCCTTTGGATCATTCTCAGCTTTATACTCAGAAATTCTGTCACCCAGGTAGGGATCTGGCTGCCTACTTGAAGAAAGGAGATTTCAGAGGAGAGGATCTGCTCAGCAAGGAATCCTCCCTCCCTCTCTAGCTTTAGTTCACTGAGCTCCAACATATGCAGCACATTCCTACTACTAATATGGACTGTAGGTAGAACATGTGTGCTATGACATAATGTATACAACAAATGTAGATTAGGCAAAACATAACTCCAAATGATGCAATCAATCAGTGCTTCTCTGATATTCCTATGATCACATTTATGCAAATAGGATTCAGAGCAGAAGGCTCACTATAATAATCACAAACGAAGTTTATGAAAATAACATAGGACAAGTGCTCTTAAATATAGAGGGGATAGATGACTTTTAAAAACAAGTCCTTAAATACATTTTCTATTTTGTGCTTCTTCTCTAAACCTTTCTTTAAAGGCTAAAAGTTCAATATCAGCACCAGAAATTCCTACAAGTTGGAAAGGTAATAGCCACCACCTGTGCTGATCAATATTTTTCTATAACTTTATTGACATTGGGAATTGAAATACCCCCTTTCAAGCCCTCAAGGATCATAGCTGTTTCCAGAACACCAGGAAACAGCTGGTGTCTATTTCCTGTACAACCTGAAGTAGGATGTTGAGTCATCTCACCACTCACTCAGGCCTTAGAAAATGCAGGTCACCCAAAGCCAATGTGTCCATTCCCCATGACTACTGGGAATGTAACCAGGCCCCTTGAGATGTTAGTACCCCAGCATGTCCAATGACCGAAACAATTAAATATTAGACTTGGCTGTTAGAGCATGTTAACAGCTTTCTTCCTGCCCATCACCCCTTGTTCTCACAATTATTAAACATTGATGCACTAATTCTTTGTCAAGCAGAGGGCAATAACTCCAAAGTCACAAGTAGAATTTATGAGTTTGTTTTGCAGAAAGAATTAATACCCTTGAAGAGGTTGTGATTAGCTGCTGACGCCCAGAAGTCTGGGTACCTGAGGTGTTATCTGAGACTAAGAGCAACACAGGCTTCCCCTGACTTGCTCCCCACCCCACCCCCAGCTTAAATGTTTGCTGCCTTGTCTCTGTGATGAGACAGATCTCAGAGATTTGCTCTCCTGTCTTCTCATTTTGGCCAAATCAAATAATTACCTTTCTCTATCTCTCTAACACCATTGTCGGTGTTTGGCTGTAGCTGTGTATCAGGTACATAAGCCTGAATTTGAGGTTCTACAAAGGGAGAGCAATGTCAATGTGCCAATATGTGGCAATATAGCATCTCTTTCACTTTCAATGTTAGGTTTTAGTTTAGAGGACTTTAAAAAAAATCACCTGTCCCAAGTAGGCTTTGAATGTAAGGGGATTTAGCTGAACATAGCACACAGGCAAACAACTTATAAACCAGCCTATTTTGTTTCCTTGTGGATGAAATGACACATCTCTCCTATTGTGAAAATATGTTTTTATTACCCACTTTCTTTTGTGTTCCATTTAGTTGGTGCTGAAATAGCCAAAATTCTATTTTATTCCCTCATGAGGGGAAAAGGGTATAAGAACTG
Source organism: Galagoides demidoff (assembly GCA_963574575.1). Taxonomy (NCBI): domain Eukaryota; kingdom Metazoa; phylum Chordata; class Mammalia; order Primates; family Galagidae; genus Galagoides; species Galagoides demidoff. Next base: position 8,174 of record CAUYQV010015909.1, on the reverse strand, counting down.
GAATGGTGTGTTTTACATACCTAATAGCTTGAGAATAACCATAGTTTTGGCCCACATTTGCAAAAGTAAATTAGTTGTCCAAGTCAGTAAATGGGATGAATATTTCGAAATGCATCATTAAAAGCTAATAGGCAAATAATCTCAGCAATTATAATGGCACCTGTGCCTGAACCAATAGAAGAAACCAGACACTTTTCACTTTATTATACATCAGCATAGTAAGCCATCTTCACCACCATCAATATAAAATATGCACACACGGAGAGACACGCTCAAATGAGTAGGCAAGTTGATGTTAGTCCTCATGGGACAGTCATGCCTCTTCCCTTCCCATTAGCAATCTCATTCCTGTTCCTGGCTTATTCACACTTGACTCAGAGTAAGAAGTATAAGAACAGCATGTGAAACCTTTTCATGTCTATGGATACACCAAAGGACAGAGAGTGTGCTTGTCACAGAGTTGGACTAAAGCAAGACTCTTTAAAAGGCTGATCTAGGCATGTTTAAATCTAACTTTGTTTAAAATCCAGAAACCATCAGTGGTTTTCTGTTAATCTGATAAAATTCTAAATCCTATCACAGCCAGCCTCTCCAGACTCGTTTACCAACACTTTCTTGAATTCTCAATGCTTGGGGCATCTAGAATGTTTTCTATGTCTCAGATACACCCTGTCATTCCCAGTGGCCTTTCACGTGTTCTGTTCTTGGTATAGAATGCTCTCTTCTTATTTTGGGTGATGTTTTGTAGGTCTCTATTTAAATATCATTTCCTGACTAATGTCTTCCTTCAACCCTAATATATGCTCTTCTACTTCAACACTCAACAAATTTGTAATGATTTGTCCAATATATGTCCTCCTTGCTGGCCCATATACCACTGGAAGGCTGAACTAACTTGTCTTATTATAATTATAGTTGTTATAATTATAATCTTCCATTTTGTGAGCAGCGCCTGAGATATACTATGTATTAAGTTAAAATTAAATAATTGCTTTTTAATTAATTGATGAAGGTGTCTTGCTTCCAGTGTTTATTTCTGAATCATACCATAATGCTTCTCTCATATTAACTGCATTAACAAATATATTTACCATTTGTTACAGCTAAAGATGATTTGAGATGGTCCATCCAGGAATTTAAATTACTGCAACTTTATGTAGTGCATAGTGGAAAAAGCCACAATTTGAAAGAGAAACATTATTGGAAGGTCCCACACAGTTATTTTAAGAGTTCTTTCTTTGCATTTTTCCCTTAGTGTAGAGATTCGGACAAATGTTGGTGCCTTCTCTCCTTCTCATTTCCAAATCAAATCTTACACATAAGCAAAGTTTGCTTTGGCATATATTTTAATTACCCTATAGAAAAGTTTTTTTGAGTCCCGTAAGACCATCAGCTCTCAATTAAATTTTTTTTCAGACTTGTTGCCTACATTGTTCCTCACTTGTCTTTTACTGTACTATATGAGTAGCTATGCTCTGAAAAGGCAAATGCTAACCTATTCTTGTAGACCTGAGCCACCTCACACCTTTTCCGACAACATGGCCTATTGCTGCTAAGTTATGAACGTGTACAGATACTTAACTGATGTGCAAAAGGTCCTCAGTGTCCAGAATAAATTGAGATCATATCTACTTTCATTCATATTTCTCTGACATTTAAAGATCTCAGTGTTCACATTCTAATGATCTGAGTCTAAGATTAGTTCAAATTTTTTATCCTCTTATATCAGCTTGGGAAAAAGTGCATTCTCAAGTACCATATATTTCCAAAAAACATTAATAGGTGATGTCATTCATTTGGAGTCACTGTCCCTGTGAAATGATCTGACTGAGGCATATAGGATGACCCCAGAGGAAATGAGAGGTGATGAATGGAGCCACTTGGGATGTGATGTATGACTTGAAAATTTAAGATGTGAAACATCATCTTTGCTATTATCATTACTGTCATCATCACCCTCACAGCATCCAGGATGCAAACAGCGGTTTCCAGCCCCATGCTAGGTGGTATTTATACAATCAGTCATGTTATCATAAGGACCCAAAACTCTATATGCTGGTCAAGTGATATTTTTAATTTTTAAAAAATTAAAAATATTTAATTTTTTATTTAGAATTTAAAAAAAATATTCTACATACTAAATATACTTACACATACATAATTATGTATACAAAATCTCCTCAGCTGTTTACAATTAATGTGTCTGATTTTTCTGGGGATTGAGCCCAATTTGGCTTAATTTTTATTTACTCATATATATCATGTCCCAGATTGTTTTGAGATGAGTGTTTGCTAATTAGCATTATCACACATGGTATAGTTAAAATTGAGCAGAAAGAGAATTAAAATATATATATGGTTCCATCAGCAATAATAATGATGTGTCATAAGACACATAAAACAAAATCTAGTGGAAGACAAATACTTTGGGAATCAGCTAAAAGCAGGCCCTGCCTCTCCTATCACACCAGGGAGCCAACATTTAAGAGTACTGTTCAGACATGAAAAGATCATTAGGTTCAAAAGAACCAGCTTCTTTTTAAAAGTGGATTCAGATTCCACCTCAGCCCAATCAAGAAAGACCCAGGAGGCCTAATTTTTATTATGTCCCTCTGCACTCCCTGTTGCCAATTGGATGTATGTTCATGGATGCTTGTTCATTCTGAAAGACCTGTGCTACCCTAGGAAAAGGCACAAAGAAGATAGGTACTGGGTCACATGACCTTTACTAAGACATATTGGAAAATTCTGACAATAATAAGCTAGTAGACAGTTTCTAGGGCATTAAAATCTCTTTCATTAATAATTTGAAAAGCAAAACCCATGCTAACGGACATCAGGAAATTGACCTCTGGGATGGATTGTCAAAAATAGAAAAATACCAGAGCTAAACAATCTGTAATATTTTAAACTAATCTGCTCATGATGTTCTCTCATTAGTTAACCTCAAACAAGTACACCAGACCGATGGACACAGAATTTGCACTGAGAAAGATAAATCATTCATTGGAATGTAATGTACTTGTTGACTGTAGGTTGACTACACTTTACACAGTTGTCAGACTTGCATTGACTCAACCAAGGGTCCTGCCCTCGATCCATGTGAGTATAAAAAAGAGGGAAAGACAATCGTCCTATATTGTGGTCCATGGTGGCAAATGTCTTCATTGCTTCCTGGCAAAAATTACTGGAAGTCAACTGTTGATGTGGTAGTTCTAGAGCAGCAGTTCTCAACCTGAGGGTTGTAATCCTTTTGGGAGTCGAATGACCCTTTCACAACGGTTGCCTAAATACAACCTACATATTAGATACTTACATTACAATTTATAACAGTAGCAAAATTACAGTTATGAAGTAGCAAGGAAAATAATTTTATGGTTGGGCGACATCACAACAGGAGGAACTGTATTAAAGGGTTGCGGCATTCAGAAGGCTAAGAACCACTGTTCTAGAGGCTTCCTTGATTTATTTTCTCATATTTGTGATAAATGGGTAAGGGGTCAGAAACTTTCGTTCACATGCCTTTAAGCATTTTTCTACCTAAATTGTTTAAAACATTATATCATCCTTTCACTGCTTCGAGAATTAAGACCTGGACTAAATGAGAGGGGAAGAAAATGAATTGCTTTACATTGCATTTGTTTTCTCAATTAAGATACAAGGCTGCCCAGAAAGTATCCATCCATTTAATGTGAAAAATAGACACATACATGGCTGGATACTTCTGAACAGCACTTGTATATTTCAAAGGTTTTATAGAGATATATAATGAATCACTGCAATTTTCTGTATTTTGCTTAATGAGAATGAATGAGTACCTTTATTTTATGCAAACTGAAGGAGGAGAATAGTTCTAATATAATGAATTGTTCTCCATAGTGAATTTTATGATTCTTTTCAGAGATTTATGATTGAAAGACCATGACTTTCAGGATAAACTACCATCAAAGAAATGAATAAAGTAAATCATAAAAATTATAAAAGCTTACCAGAATCATTTTGGTTGTGAGTGACTAAAATTTCCATCCTAATCAGCTCAGGCATAGGGAATGTTTTGGCCCATGTCCCTGAGGAGTGCAGAGTGGCACAGTCTTTAGGTAAATCCCAAGCTCTGTTCTCCCTGTGGTGGCTCCTCCTGTGGCTGCGGATTTGGAGACAACAGCTCTAAAACTCACATTCTCCCAAGGTAATTCCAAGTGCAGAAAAGTATGCTTTTTCAAAATTGTATCAATCTTTGGCCCTAAACCTCTCTAATGATCGATCACTGTGGCTACAGAAATGTAATGTCCTGGGTCCCATGCTCCCCACTTCAGTCCTTGGCTAAGACACTTCCCTAAATCCACATGTCTGAGAATGGCAGACAGGGTAGCTCTGGCAGGAAAATGAAGGTACAGTTATTAGAAAGTGAGCAAATGGATTCTTTTTTTTTTTTCATTTCTTATAGCATAACTGTGTACATTAATGCAATTATGGGGTACAGTGTGCTGTTTTCATATACATTTTGAAATACTCTTATCAAAATGGTTAGCATAACCTTCATGTCATTTTCTTAGTTATTGAGTTAAGACACTCATACTCTGCTTTTAGAAATATTCACTTGTACCCTTGTAAGATAAACCATAGAGGTGACCCCACAAATCTCCCTCCCTTCCCCCATCCATCCCCCACACCTCTGTTGCACCCCCTTCCCATATTCTAAGGCTATAATTAGGTTATGACATTCCTATGAAAGCTATGAATTAGTTCCAAAATAGGGCTGTGTCCATTGGATACTTTTTCTTCCATTCTTGAGATACTTTGCTAAGAAGAACATTTTCTAATTCCATCCATATAAACACGAAGGAGGTAAAGTCTCCATCTTTCTTTATGGCTGCTTAATATTCCATGGTGTACATATACCACAATTTACTGATCCATTTAGTGGGTCGATGGGCATTTGGGCTTCTTGCATGACCTAGCAATTATGAATTGGGCTGCAAGAAACATTCTGATACAAATATCTTCATTGTAATTCAATTTTTGGTCTTCTGGATATATACCTAATAAAGGAATTGCAGGATCAAATGGCAGGTCATTTTTACTTCTCTCAGTGTTCACCAGATGTCTTTCCAAAAGGAACAAATTAATTTGCATTCCCACCAGCAGTGTAGAAGTGTTTCCTTTTCTCCACATCCATGCCAACATCTCTGGTTTTGGGATTTTGTGATATGAGCTAATCTTATGGGAGTTAGGTGGTATCTCAAAGTAGTTTTGATTTGCATTTCTCTGATTAAGAATGGAGATCATTTCTTCATATATCTATAGGCCATGCACCTATCTTCCTTAGAGAAATTTCTCCTAAGAAATTTCTATCTTCTTTAGAGAAATTTCTATTCAAGTCCCTTGCCCACCCTGAGATGGGATCGCTTGTTTTTTTCTTGCTAATATATTTGGGTTCTCTGTGGATTCTGGTTATTAAACCTTTGTTGGAAATATAACCAGCAAATATCTTCTCCCATTCTGAGGGCTGTCTACCCGCTTTATTTACTGTGTTCTTGGTTGTGCAGAAACTTTTAAGTTTGATCAGGTCCCAAAAGTGTATTTTTGACATTGCTTCAATTGCCCATGGGGTCCTCCTCATAAAATTTTCACCCAAGCCGATTTCTTCAAGTGTTTTCCCTACACTTTCTTCTAGTATTTCATAGTTTCATGTCTTAAGTTTAAATCTTTAATCCAGTGAGAGTCTATCTTAGTTAATGGTGAAAGGTGTGGGTCTAGTTTCAGTCTTCTACAGGTCACCATCCAGTTAGCCCAGCACTATTACTATTTCTTAAATAGGGAATCTTTTACCCACTCAATATTTTTAATTGGCTTGTTAATGATCAGATAACAGTAGGTGGCTGGATTCATACCTTGGCTCTCTATTCTGTTCCATACATCTACCTTTCTGTTTTTGTGCCAATACCATGCTGTTTTTATCACTATTGATTTATAGTATAGTCTCAGGTCTGGTAACGTAATTCTTCCTACTTTGTTTTTGTTCCTGAGTAATGTCTTTGCTATTTGAGGTTTTTTCTGATTCCATATAAAATGAAATATCATTTTTTCTAGACCTTTAAAGTATGACAATGGAGCTTTAATGGGGATTACATTAAAATTATATATTCCTTTGGGTAGTATTGACATTTTAACAATGTTGATTCTTCCCAGCCATGAGCATGGTATGTTTTCCCATTTGTCAACATTGTCAGCTATTTCTGTTCTTTTTCATAGTTCTCTTTATGGAGATCTTTCATGTCTTTTGTTAAGTAAACTCCCAAATCTTTCATCTTCTTTGGCAATACAGTGAATGCGACAGAGTCCTTGACTGTTTTTTTTTGGCTTGGCTGCTGTTGGTGTATATAAAGGCTACTGATTTATGAGTGTTGATTTTGTAACCTGAGATGCTGCCGTATTCCTTGATTACTTCTAAGTTAGTAGTAGAATCCCTGGTATCTTCCAGATATACAATCATATCATCTGTGAAGAGTGAAAGTTTAATCTCTTCTGACCCTATATGGATACCCTTAATCACTTTTTCTTCCCTGATTGTGATGGCTAAAACTTCCATTACAATGTTAAAGAGCAATGGAGACAATGGGCAACCTTGCGTCATTCCTGATCTGAGTGGAAATGATTTCAACTTAACTCCATTCAATACAATATTGGTTGTGGGTCTGCTGTAGATGGCCTCTATCAATTTGAGAAATGTCCCTTCAATACCAATTTTCTTAAGTGTTCTGATCATGAAGGGATGCTGGATATTATCAGATGCTTTTTCTGCATCAATTGAAAGAATCATATGGTCTTTGTTTTTTAATTTGTTTATGTGATAAATTACATTTATAGTTTTACATATGTTGAACCATCCTTAAGATACTGGGATAAAACCCACTTGGTCGTGGTGTATAATTTTTTTGATGTGTTGCTGGATTCTGTTTGTTAGGATTTTGTTGAATATTTTTGCCTCAATATTTATTAGTGATATTGGTCTATAATTTTCTTTTTTTGTTGAGTCTTTTCCTGGTTTGTGGATCAGGGTCATGTTAGCGTCATAGAATGTGTTGGGTAGTATTCTGTCTTTTCCTATGTTTTGGAAAAGGTTGAATAATACAGGTACTAGTTCCTCTTTAAAGGTTTGGTAGAATTCTGACATGAAGCCATCTGGTCCTGGGCTTTTTTTTTTTTAGGCAGATTTTGTATAGTTGATGCTATTTCAGAACTTGATATAGGTCTGTTCAACATTTCCACTGCATTCTGGCTAAGTTTGGGGAGACAACGTGCTTCCAAGTATTGGTCCATTTCCTTCAGATGGCCATATTTCTGGGAATAAAGTTTCTTGTAATATTCATTAAGGATTTTTTGAATTTCTAAAGGGTCTGTTGTTATTTCATCTTTACCATTTCTGATTGACAAGATTAGAGATTTTATTCTTTTTTTCTTGGTTAGTTTGGCCAAAGGTTTATCAACTTTGTTGACTTTTTCAAAAAACTTTTGATTTGTTGATCTATTCTATAATCCTTTTCTTTTCAATCTCATTTAATTTTGCTCTAATTTTGGTTATTTCTTTTCTTCTGCTGGGTTTGGGATTGGAATGTTCTTCTTTTTTCAGTTCCTTGAGATGTCCCATTAAGTTGTTAACTTCCTCTCTTTCCATTCTCTTGAGGAAGGCTTGCAATGCTATAAATTTCCCTCTTAGGACTGCCTTTGCAGTATCCCAGAGGTTCTGATAACTCGTATCTTTATTATCATTTTGTTCTAAAAATTTGGTAATTTCCTTCTTGATCTCCTCTCTGACCCATCTATCATTCAGCATAAGGTTATTTACCTTCCATGTTTTTGTACTAGTCTATAGATTCCTGTTGTTGCTGAGTTCAACTTTTATTCCATGATGGTCGAAGAAGATGCATGGAATAATTTCTATTCCTTTAAATTTGCTGATGTTAGATTTGTGACCTAAGGTGATCAATTTTGGAGTATGTTCCATGTACTGATGAAAAAAATGTGTATTCAGTTTTGTTAGGATGAAATATTCTGTAGATGTCTGATAAATCCAGAAGTTGATAGTTAAACTTAAATCTTTGCTAAGCTTCTTATTGGAGAATCTATCCAACACTGCCAAAGGAGTGTTAAAATCTCCAACTATGATGGAGCTG
>CAUYQV010015906.1:0-19901 GCA_963574575.1 Galagoides demidoff | reverse complement strand
GCCCAAGTCCCCAATGATCCACGAATGGATCAATGAACTATGGTATATGTACACCATGGAATACTATGCAGTCCTAAAGAAAAATGAAGACTTTACCTCCTTCATGTTTACATGGATGGAACTGGAAAATGTTCTTCTTAGTAAAGTATCACAGGAATGGAAGAAAAAGTATCCAATGTACACAGATCTTTTATGAAACTAATTTATAGCTCTCAAATGAAAGCTACAACTTAATTCTAGCCCAAGAATATGGAAAAGGGGTGGAGAAGGGGAGGGGAGAATGGCAGCTGGGTGGTGGGAGGGTGACTGGAAAAATCACCTATATGGTCTGTCTAACAAGGGTACAAGCTTACTTCTCTAGAACTAGAATATAAATGTTTTGACACAATGACTAAGCAAATGACATGAAGTCTATGTTAACCAGCTTGATGAAAGTATTTCAAATTGTATATGAAAACACTACACTGTACCCCGTGTTTGCATTAATGTATACAAATATCATTTAATAAGAAAAAAAAAGAAAGAAAGAAAGGCTCTGTTCATGTCTCTTGCCCAGTGATATATAGGATTGTTAACTCTTTTGTTGTTGATTAATTTGAGTTTTCTATAGATCTTAGTTATCAATCCTTTGTCATATTCACAATATGCAAAATGTTTTTCCATAATGAAAGTTGTCTTTTTGCTTTGGTAGTTTGTCCTTATCTGTGCAGAAGATTTTTAGTTTAATTAAGTCCCATTTCTTTATTTTTGTTTTTGTTACAATTGTAACAGAATTCTTTATAAAATCTTTCCCCGTGCCTACATATGAGTTTTTTCCCACACTTTCTTAGATAATTTTTATCACTTCAGGCCTTAGTTTTAAATTGTTTATCTATTGTGAATCAATTTTTGCAAGTGATGAAAGGTTTGGGTCCTGTTTCATCTTTTACATGTGGTTATCCAGTTTTCCCAGCACCATTTATTGAATAGGGATTCTTTTCCCCACTGTATCCTCTTGTTCAGTTTAACAAAGATGATCAGGTGACTATAAGATATTAATCTCATCTCATGGTTTTCTATTTGGTTCCAAATGTCTATGTCTCTAATTTTGTGGCAATACTGTGCTGTTTTGATCTCTGTGGACTAGTCTAATGTTTGGTAAGGTGATGCTTCTGACTTTTTTTTATTACTAAGTATTGCCTTGGCAATATGGTTTTTTTCTAGTTCCACATAGAATGAAGAATTATTTTTTTTCATATATTGAAAGTCTGGTGTTGGTATTTTACTGGGGATTGCATTGAGTATATAGATTGCTTTGTGTAGAATAGACATTTTAACACTGTTGATTCTTTCCAGGCTGGTGTATGGTATGCTCTTCCATTTGTTAATGTCTCCTGCCATTCTTTTCTTGGGGTTTCATAATTCTCTTTGCGGAGTTCCTTCCTTCACCTTTTTTGTTAGGTATATTTCTAGGTATTTCATTTTCTTTGATGCTATTGTGAAGGAAAATGTGTCTTTAATTAGCTTCTGAACTTGGCTGTTGTTGGCATATAAGAAGGTTACTGATTTTTGGACATTGATTTTACCCATACTGAAGAAATTATTTCAAAAAATTGAGAGGGAAAGAATCTTACCCAACACATTCTATTAAGCAAACATCAACCAAAACCAGGAAAAAAATCCAACTTCACTAATGAATATAGATGCAAAAATACTCAACAAAATCTTAGCCAATAGATTGCATCTACACAAAAAATATATATATACATCATTTTCAAGTAGGTTTCATCCCAGAGATGCAAAGCTGGTTTAACATATACAAATTCACAAGTGTAATACACCATATCAATACTTCAAAGCAGACACAAAGACCATGTGAGTCTCTCAATAGATGCAGAAAGAGGATTTGGTGACATTCAGCATTCTTTTCTAGCAAGAACACTTAAAAATATAGCTATAGGTGGCACATTTCTTAAACTTATTGGAGCCATCTATGAAAAACCCACAGCTAATATGTACTGAATCTAGAAAAACTGAAATCTTTTCCACCTAGATCTGGAAACAGACAAGGATGTCCTCTATTGCCACTACTATTTAACATCGTAGTGGAAGCTCTACCCAATGCAGTCAGATAAGAGAAGGATATAAAGGGCATCCAAATGGGAAAAGAGATATCAAACTTTCATGCTGATCATATAATCTTATATTTAGAGAACCCCAAAGATTCAACCACAAAACTCCTAAAAGTGGTCAAGAAACACAGTAATATCTGAGGGAAAAGAACCTTAAAATAATGTTTGAATTTAATGACGGTATAGTAATTCTCTCCTAATCCCATATAATTTTGTTCCAACTAGGTAATATTAGCAATTGATAATTAATTAGTAATATTAATTACTAATAGTACTAGTAATATTAATTAGTAACATTAGCTAGGTAATATTAGCAGTCTCTTAAGAGTTGCACTAATCAGTGTGGAGAATATAAATATTTAAATTTATCATCCATTTTCAGTTTTTAATATTTTCAAACACTATCCATAATTATGGAGTGAGATGAAATAACTACTACTCAGGGCTAGAAAGACTCATGGAACTCAACAGAATATTATTGGTATGCTGTGTAAAATTTGGTCAATAGAAAGCCTACTGTGTCCCCAGCATATATAATGAATATTTAAATGTATAATACCTTAGTTTATAACACCTTTCAAAATTCATTATATAAAATAATAACAACAGCTGATATTGTTTTGTTTTGTTTGCAGTTTTTGGCTGGGGCTGGGTTTGAACCTGCCACTTCCAGTATATGGGGCTGGTACCCCACTCCTTTGAGCCACAGGTGTGGCCCCAACAGCAGGTAATATTGTTTGAGTGATTATACTGTGTCAAGCACTATGCTATTATTACATTTAATCCTCATTCACTATTGTTATTCCCCCTACAGATAATGGCAAAGGTTTTTACAGCACTGTCAGGGACCATTGTAAGCATTTTATATATACTAATTTATTACTACTAAATGATAAGCACAGATATTAGTTAAGCTTTATTTTTGTGCCAGTACCATGCTGTCTCATCTGGTAGTGTGATTCCTCCTGATTTGTTTTCACTTCTGAAAAATGTATTCACTATTCAGGGTTTTTTCTGATGCTATAAAAAATAAAGTACTATTTTTTCCAGATCTTTAAAGTATGACAGTGGTCCTTTAATAGGGATTGCATTAAATTCATATATTGCTTTGGATAATATGGACATTTTAACAATGTTGATTCTTCCCAGCCATGAGCATGTTTTGTTTTTCATTTGTTAACATGTTCAGCTATTTCTTTTCTCAGAGTTTCATAATTCTCTTTATAAGCACTTTCACATCCCTTGTTAGGTAAATTCCCAAATATTGCATCTTCTTTAGCTTGAATATCGTTGGTATATATAAAAGCTACTGATTTGAGAGTGTTGATTTTATATCCTGAGATACTGCTGTATTCCTTTATCACTTCTAAGAATTTTGTAGTTGAGTCTCTGGGTTTTCCAGGTATAAAATCATATTATCTGCAAAGAGTGAGAATTTGATCTCCTCTGACCCCATTTGGTTACCTTTAATTACCTTCTCTTGCCTAATTATGATGGCTAAGACTTCCATTACTATGTTTAATTTACTTTGTTGAATAGCAATGGAGACAAAGGGTATCCTTGTCTAGTTCCACCTTTGAGTGGAAATGTTTTCAATTTTATTCCATTCAATATAATATTGGCTGTGGGTTTGCTGTAGATGGCCTCTATTAGTTTCAGAAATGACCCATCTAAGCCCATTTTCTTAAGAGTTCTGATCATTAAAGGATGCTGGATATTATCAAAAGCTTTTTCTGCATCAATTAAGAGAATCATATGGTCTTTGTTTTTTATTTTATTTATGTGATGTATTATATTTATAGATTTATGTATGTTGAACCAACCTGGTAACCCTGGGATAATAGGTACATAGTTATGGTTTAATAAAAAAAAATTCAAAAAATAGTTAAGATTTACAGAGCACTGTCAAGGACCATTGTAAGCATTTCATACCTACTAATTCATTAGTACTAATTCATGAGTACCAATTTATTAATACCAATTCACTAGTTTTACATGTACAAATTAATTAAAACCTCACAACTATAGGAGGTAGGAACTATTATCATTTTTATTTTGCCAATGGATAAATTTGGGCCTACGGAAGTTACATATTTAACCAAGATAACACAATAAATTACAGAGTCAGGATGTGAATTCATGCTCTGCAGTCTGTTCTGCTAACCATGAAGATGTGCTATCTTTTAACTTTAAGAAATACATAATATGCACATTTTACTGTGAGGACAATGAGGTTAAATAAGTTCAAATAACTTGTCCTACTCTTTGTACCTATGTTTGTCTGGTTTGAGAGCCTAAATTTTTCTTTCTTTCTTCTTTTTTTTTTTTTTTTTTTTGCAGTTTTTGGCCATTGCCAGGTTTGAACATGCCATCTCCAGTATATGGGGCCAGCGCCCTACTCCTTTCAGCTACAGGCACCACCCCAGAACCTGACTTCTTAATCAAGAATACTAATGTGTGTCTCAACTTCTTTTAGCCTCATGATCTTCTAAATTTGGAAGATCAGTGACACTATAGTATTAGTGAGCCTGCCTAAAGAATGAGGAATCTCAGGTTCAAACTCTTCAGTGATTGTCACATAGGTAATTAGCGACCAAGATAGAGCATAGAAACTACTAGTCTTACTGTTACTTCAGCTATTACATTGCTATTAGGAAACTTACATTCTAACTGGGAAAATAATACTATATCACATGAAACTACTCAGTTAACTGTACTTTCTCTGAATCTACTTACATGTTAAATACTTGAAATTGCATAGGAATTATATTATTTGTGGCCTATTATCAATATAAAGTATGCATTTGTATATGGCCAATCCATGAGGAAACCACTTCCAAATATAGAAACAAACATTTGCTAGCTGCCCTCTTTCATATTTATCTGTTGTATATTTAAAATATAAACTGATAGGATAAACATGATTTTTAAAATCTTAGTATTACTATTAAAGGTGATGATCATAAGAAAATTGCTCTCTGTTTGCCACCTATGTGTTTTTATGGAAAAATGTCTGTTGATGTTTATTTTTATATATATATTTTAGCTGATATTTCCCTTTTCATTAATTAATAAAAATACATATGTACAACAAAGACAAAAAGGTACTCTTTCTACTAATCATCTTAATGTTCACTTCCAAATAAGCAATATGAGCTTTCAAACATCACCTTGAACCATGTTTCTCACTTCTCTATTGCTGCCTAATAGAAAAGAGATGTGAGCAAAACAACCTTAATGATCTCCTAGGCCCAGATGTAAGACTCTTCACTACTATGACTAGCGATACTGAATGATAATAGTACATTTTTATTTAATAAATTAATAGTAGGTTTCAAAACAACTTAATTTTTATTTTATTGTTTTTATAAATGCCTTTCCTGAAAGTAGTCCACATTTAATGATAATATAATCTGTTCAACTTCTATACTCATATTTATCAATTATAATCATGTTTATAATTTGTGTTGTACCTTAAATTTTACACGAAGTAATATCACTTTGAGATATTTGTATTTCAGTCTCCATTCTATCTGACAGCACATATCCTGAAGCCCTCATCCCAATACTCGACTACTGCCTACTGTTAGCCAGTTTTGAAAACTGTGGCAAAATATACACAAATAAAGTGTACCAGCTTAAACACTTTTAAGCATGCAATTCAATAGTATTAGGTAAATTTACATTGTTATACAGTCAATTTCCAGAACTCTTTTTAACTTGCAAAACCAAAACCTTATACCTATTAAAAATTATTTATCCTTTGCCCCTCAACCTCCTTAAAGCCTCTGGTAACCACCATTGCTGTCTATAAATACAAATATTCTAGATACCTCATGTAAGTAGAATCACATAATATTTGTCTTTTAGTGACTGGCTTATTTCATTTTGCATAACATTATTGAGGTTTATTCCTATTATAGCATATATCGGGATTTTCTTCCGACGTGGGGCTGAATAATATTCCACTTTATGTATATGCCACATTTTGTCCATTCATTAATTGGTGGACACATAAGTTTCTTCTAACTTTTGGCTACTTTGAATAATGTTGCTATGAAAATGGATTGTACAAATATCTCTTAGAAACCCTGATTTCAATTATTTTGGGTCTATGTCTAGTAGTATTATTACCAGGTCATATGGTAATTCTATTTTTATTTTTTTATTTTTAATTTTTGGAGGAACCTTCCTACTGTTTGATATAGTACCTGTCCCCATTTCACATTCTCACTAATAGTGCATGAGGTTTCCAATTTTTGCATATTCTTGCTAATGTTTATTTTATATATTTTTTATAGTAGCCATCCTAATGGATGCTTGTTAGCCTATTTTACACCCTAGTATCTCATTAATTAGGACAAGAACTTGCTAAAATATTTTTAGGAATTAACTGATCATATGATTAAATTTTGTATGGGGCAAATATATTACCAATATACGGTGGAATAGTTTAAACTTAGTTTTCAATACTGCTTTAGTAAACTTCATGAAAATTGAGAACCAGATCATGATTACTATATATTTACATGTTAGAAGAAAAATGATATAGTAAGAAACATTTCTTATTAAAAATCATATAATAAATTATTTCTTTCTTCAATACCATTTGTATTTGGAAAATAATTGAGTCTTCTTGATAAATTTCTAGGTTTTGGTGGCCTGTTTTCCTTCCATTTCCAATTATCCAAGGAAATATAACTAAAGAACAACATTTTGTGCAACAAATAAAAGGTAGAGAGGAGTATATTCAATATAATTGCCTACAATATTTAAAAAAAACTAATCAAAACCTGTTGTATCAAGGATCTCTAAAACAATATGCAAGTACAATTATTCTCTGAAGAACTTACTGGACTCATCGTACAGTACTACCTGAGAATGTGATTTATGAAAAAGGGAAAGGCATAATGGGGTAAAGTCTCATAGAAACTAGGTACAATGTTCCAAGAGTATCATCTCAGTGGAGTCAAACAGATTTGCTTAATTCAGCCAACAATGACTTATAAGATCATTTGAGATTATTGTCTTCTGAAGAAACTCATTATATTCTCAGTGTCCAGGTTGTTTTTCCTTTTTTAAACAACTTTATTGAAATATAATTCTTCCAGTAAACCAAACTATACAGTTGAATAGTTTTAAGTATATCCATAGGTATGTGCAAACATTACCAGAAGCCAATTTTAGAATATTTTATCACTATAAATGGTAACTTTGTAGCATATAGTTATTACTCATTTGTCCTCCCCTATTCTCTCCAGCTTTAAGAGAACACTTATCTACATTCAGTCTCTATATATTTCTACATTGTATATATTTTGTATTAATGGAATCATATAATACATGGTCCTTTGTGACTGCATTCATTCAGTTGCCATAATGTTTTAAGGATAATTCATATTGTAGCATCTAATCAGTACTACGTTCTTTAAATGACAAAGTAAGATTTCATTGTGTGGATATATCATATTTTATTTATATGTAATTCAGTTTATTGGCAATTGAGTTGATTATATCTTTTGGGTATTGTGAATAATGCTGCTATAAACATTTGTATACAAGCTCTTATGTGAACATATGTTTTGATCTCTTTGGGTTATACACCTAAGAGTGCAATTGTTAGGTTGTATGGTAACTCCATAATTAAGTGCTTAAAGAGCCACCAGAATGTTTTCCAAAATTACTACAAAATTTTACATTTTTATCAGCAATTTATCAGGATTGTTATTTTTCATTATCCATACTGATAACTATTACCTGATTATTTTTTAAATTTTAGCCAATTTAATGAGTATGCAATGGTATCTCACTGGGCCTTATATATTTTTTTCTTTTTAATTCTTATGGGTACCTAGTAGTGAGATATACATATAGTATATATTCCATGTTTTGATATAGGTATACAATGTGAATTAATAAAATGACAGGTGACTGGGGTACCTGTCACCTCGAGTATTTATTATTTACCTTTTCTTTGTGTTAGGAACATTCCAATTCCACACTTTTAGTTGTCTTAAAGTATATGATACCCTGTTGTTGACTACAGTTGCTCTGTTGTGCTATCAAATATTGTTCACTCTAACTATCTAACTGTATTTTTGTGCCCAGTAACCATCTCAAACTTATACTCCCTCCCTGATACTGTTTCCAGCTTCAGATAACCATATATCTACACTTTGTCTCCATGGTATCAATCCTTCTTGATATTTACCGGCCACATATGAGTGAGAACATGAGAGATTTGTCTTCCTATGCTTAGCTTATTTAACTCAATTCAGTGTTTTCCAGTTCTATCCATATTTTTGCAGATTACAGGATTTTATTCTTATGTATAACATGATATTTCATTGTATGTATATACCAAACTTTCATTATCTGATCCTCCATTGATGGACACTTAGTTTGATGTCTAATGTTGGCTATTGGGAATAATGCCACAATAAATGTGAGAGTGCAGGTATCTTTTTTTTTAATTAAATCATAGCTGTGTACATTAATGCAGTCATGGGGTACAGTGTCCTGGTTTTATATACAATTTGAAATATTTTCATCAAACTGGTTAACAAAGCCTTCATGGCATTTTATTAGTTATTATGTTAAGATGTTTATATTCTACATTTAGAAAGATTCACATGCACCCTTGTAAGATGAGCCATAGGTGTGGTCCCACCAATCACCCTCCCTCCACCCACCCTCCACCCTCCCCTCCCCTTGATCTCCCCTTTCCCCATATTCTTGGGCTATAATGGGTTATAGCTTTTATATAAGAGCTATAAATTAGTTTCAAAGTAAGGCTGAGTACATTGGATACTTTCTCTTCCATTCCTGGGATATTTTGCTAAGAAAAATATGCTCCAGCTCCATCTATGTAAACATGAAGGAGGTAAAGTCTCCATCTTTTTTAAGGCTGCATAATATTCCCTGGTATACATATACCACTATTTATTGATCCATTTGTGGATCGATGGACACTTGGGCTTCTTCCATAATTTAGTAATTATGAATTCGTCTACAATAAACATTCTGGTACAAATATCTTTGTTGTAGTGTGCTTTGTGGTCTTCTGGATATATACCTAGTAGAGGAATTATAGGATCAAATGGCAGGTCTATTTTTAATTCTCTATGTGTTCTCCAAACATCTTTCCAAAAGGAATGTATTAGTTTGCAGTACCATCAGCAGTGTAGAAGTGTTCCCTTTTATCCACATCCACTCCAGCATCTCTGATTTTGGGATTTTGTGATGTGAGCTAATCTTACTGGAGTTAGATGATATCTCAAAGTAGTTTTGATTTGCATTTCTCTGATGATTAAGGATAATGAGTATTTTTTCATATGTCTGTAAGCCATGAACATGTCTTCTCAAGACAAGTTTCTCTTCAGGTTCCTTGCCCACCCTGAGATGGGATCACTTGATCTCTTCTTGCTAATAAGTTTAAATTCTCTGTGGATTCTGGTTATTAAACTTTTGTCAGAGACATAACCAGCTAATATCTTCTCCCATTCTGAGGGCTGTCTGCTTGCTTTACTTACTGTGTTCTTGGCTGTGCAGAAGCTTTTTAGTTTGATGAGGTCCCAGTAGTGTATGTTTAATGTTGCTTCAATTGCCCGAGGGGTTCTCCTCATAAAATTTTCACCTAGTCTGATTTCTTCAAGTGTTTTCCCTACACTTTCTTCTAGTATTTTTATAGTTTCACATCTTAATTTTAAATCTTTAATCCAGTTAATCCAGTGAGAGTCTATCTTAGTTAATGGTGAAAGGTGTGGGTCCAGTTTCAGTCTTCTACAGGTTGCCAGCCAATTCGCCCAGCACCATTTGTTAAATAGGGAATCCTTTCCCCACTCAATATTTTTAACTGGCTTGTAAAAGATCAGATAATGGTAAGTAGCTGGGTTCATCTTTTGATTCTCTATTCTGTTCCATACATCTATCTCTCTGTTTTTGTGCCAGTACCATGCTGTTTTGGTCATTATGGATTTACAGTATAGTCTGAAGTCTGGTAGTGTGATTCCTCCTACTTTGTTTTTATTTCTTAGTAATGTCTTGGCTATTCAAGGTTTTTCTGATTCCATATAAAATGGAGTATTATTTTTTCAGACGTTTAAAGTATGACAGTGGGGCTTTAATAGGGATTGCATTAAAATTATCTATTGCTTGGGTAGTATGGACATTTTAACAATGTTGATTCTTCCCAGCCATGAGTATGGTATGTTTTTCCATTTGTTAATGTCTTCAGCTATTTCTTTTCTCAGAGATTAATATTTCTATTTATAGAGATCTTTCACATCCTTGTTTAGGTAAACTCTAAACTCCCAAATAGTTCATTTTCTTTGGCACTACTGTGAACAGAATAGAGTCCTTGACTGTTTTTTCAGCTTGACTATTGTTGGTATATATAAAGGCTACCAATTTATGAGCGTTGATATTGATACCTGGAATGCTTCTGTATTCCTTGATCACTTCTAAGAGTTTTGTAGTAGAATCCCTGGCATTTTCCAGGTATACAATCATATCGTCTCCAAAGAGTGAAAGTTTGATCTCTTCTGACACTATATGGATACCTTTGATTGCCTTTCTTCCATAATTGTGATGGCTGAAACTTCCATTACAATGTTAAAGAACAGTGGAGACAATGGGTAACCTTGCCTGGTTCCTGATCTGAGTGGAAATGATTTCAACTTAACTCTATTCAATACAATATTGGCTGTGAGTTTGCTGCAGATGGCCTCTATCAATTTGATAAATGTCCCTTCTATACCAATTTTCTTAAGTGTTCTGATCATGAAGAGATGCTGTATATTTTCAAAAGTTTTTCTGCATCAATTGAGAGAATCGTATGGTCTTTGTTTTTTAATTTGCTTATGTGATATATTACATTTATAGATTTATGTATGTTGAACCAGCCTTGAGATCCTGGGATAAAATCCACTTGGTCGTGGTGTATGATTTTTTTATGTGTTGCTGGGTTCTGTTCGGTAGGATCTTGTTGAATATTTTCACATCAATATTCATTAATGATATTGGTCTATAATTCTTTTTTGTTGGGTCTTTTCCTGATTTGGAGATTAAGGTAATGTTTGCTTCATAGAATGTGTTGGGTAGTATTCCTTCTTTTTCTATATTTTGGAAAAGGTTTAGTAATATAGGTACTGGTTCCTCTTTAAAGGTTTGGTAGAATTCTGACATGAAGCCATCTGGTCCCGGGCTTTTCCTTTTAGGGAGATTTTGTATAGTTGATTCTATTTCAGAACTTGATATAGCCCTGTTCAACATTTCCACTTCATTCTGGCTAAGTCTTGGAAGGTGGTGTGTTTCCAAGTATTGGTAAATTTCCTTCAGATTTTCATATTTCTAAGAATAAAGTTTCTTGTAGTTTTCATTAAGGATTTTTTTAATTTCTGAGGGGTCTGTTGTTATTTCATCTTTACCATTTCGGATTGATGAAATTAGAGATTTTACTCTTTTTTTCCTGGTTAGGTTGGCCAAAGGTTTATCTATTTTATTGATCTTTTCATAAAACCAACTTTTTGATTTGTTGATCTATTGTATAATCCTTTTTTTTAATCTCATTTAATTCTGCTCTAATTTTGGTTTTTTCTTTTCTTCTGCTGGGTTTGGGATTGGAATGTTTCTCCTTTTCCATTTGCTTGAGATATCCCATTAATTTGTCAACTTCCTCTCTTTCTGTTCTCTTGAGGAAGGCTTGCAGTGCTATAAATTTCCCTTTTAGGACTGCCTTTATGGTATCCCAGAGGGTCTGATAATTCATGTCTTTATTATTGTTTCATCCCAAAAATTTGGTAATTTTATTCTTGATCTCATCTTTGTCTGAGCTATCATTCAGCATAAGATTATTTAGCTTCCATGTTTTCATATGAATCTGCAGATTTCTACTGTTACTGATTTCAACTTTTCTTCCATGAATGTCCAAGAAGTTGCAAGGAATAATTTCTGTTCTTTTAAATTTGCTGAGGTTAGACTTGTGACCTAAGATGTGATCAAATTTAGAGTATGTTCCATGAGTTGATGAGAAAAATGTCTATTCAGTTTTGTTAGGATGAAATGTTCTGTGAAATCCAAATCCAAAGTTTGGATGGGTAAGTTTAAATCTAAAATTTCTTTGCTCAGCTTCTTATTGGAGGATCTATCCAACACTGTCAAAGGAGTGTTAAAATCTCTGACTATGATGGAGCTGGAAGAAATCAAGTTACTCATTCCTGTTAGTATCTCCTATAAATTGAGGTGCATTCTGGTTGGCTGCATAAATATTAATAATTAAAATCTCATCACATTGAGTATTACCCTTAACAAAGATAAAGTGACCATCCTTGTCTTTCATTTTATCTTTGAGGTCACTGAATTCTTATAACATCTTTTGAATAAGTCCTTGAAATGCTAATTCCCTCCTTTCCTCCCTTCTGTTGATCTTATTTGCTATCCAGATTCTGAACTTGATTTCTGACATCTTAGCCATCTGTTTATGGATGAGATCTTCAGGTGCATCTGCCTTATCCTTCCTTTGGGGGGTTGATCTACTTTGGTTATTCATGTTACCAGAGTTTTTAACTGATTCCAACCCATGCTAAATTTACAACATTTGGCTGTTCCCCTATAGCTTTGCCTAGGACTTATATAGTGCTACGCCCTGAGAAACTGGGAGCTTGCTTGTTGTGGTGGGGCTAAGTGGCTCTGTCTTGTTTTCAGCTATCTCTGTTCTACCTTAGTAAATCAGTTACTCTGGGTTGAAGTCTCAACTGTGCAGAAATACCAGCAATTATTTCACCTCACCCACCATAGACAACAATTGGAAAAGGAAAATCAAACCTTCCCACAACTATACACCCAGGGTACCACTTTGGATAGTCCTTGGGTGATTGGTCCAGTTCAAGAGGCTCAAATCAATTGTCCTAGTCAGCACTGGTCTCAGGTGGGGGAGTTCAAAAGGTCTCTGGTAAGTAGATAGCAGGGTTCTGCTGTCAGCTCAGGTATGACTGGCTCTGGTGTTCCATGAAGTCAGAATGACCAAACCAGCAAATAAATTAGTCTGGGAAGTTTGATGCCTCCTTCCCCACCTTGCACCTCTGTCACACCCAGTCACTGGTAACCCCACATGGGTGTGAACCCATTCCTTCCAATGAGCAAATGTCCCAGGGATTTATGCCTGCCTGAGTCAGAGGCAGATCTATGTCTCCTCAGTCAGGCCATAGCTCTCTGCCAATATCTGGCAGGGGGAGGTGAGGCCTGACAACCTCGGGTGCTTAATGGAGGTTGGGGTGGTTCACTCAGTTCCAGCCCCACCCCTGATTGATGTTGCTGGCAGAATAGCACAACTTCACAGTATTTGTTTGTGTCCTGGCTATATTCCCCTGGGGATCACACGCTGCTTTAGGTGACAGAAACTGTGACTCTGTTCCAGGCATCTGCAAGCAGTTAGAGCTCACACTGAGTTGCCATTTTCAGCCTCTGCCTGCCCACATTTGTCTCAGCTATGATCCGCTGAGGGCCAGGTGCATCTTCACCTCAGTAAAGCAGTCCTCTGGCTCAAGCCTGCCCTGCATCTGCACATACATATTCTAGTACCTGTGCTCTGTCCAGGCCACTACCACTTCAAGCCTTCCCTTTACTCATGTCCTAGATCTGTCTGCCAGTAGCTGCCGCCAGTAGCTGCCACCAGAGAAGGTGCCTGGCTTCCTCTAATTGCCCAGAGAGATAGGGCATGTCTGTTCAGAATAGCCCCTAGGACGTGAGCCATATTGTTCCCAAAGCTGCTGTTGCTCTGTGCCTAGGGGCACTGCCATCTCCTGTATGGTTCCCTTTCAGCTGACCATCCTCTCCTTACTCCCGTGCAGCAGAATCAGCACAGATGAGCAAGAGCCCGTTCCCTGTCCACACTTCTTGAGAAAATGCCCAAGAATCTGAACTCCATGGGGCGGAGGCTTCCAGCCCTTGGGGTGAGTGTGGAGGGGAGTTATGGGAGTTCAGAGTTATAGGTAGAGAATATACACAGTTTTATGCCTGGCAGGAGAGTGCCATGGCACCCTAGTAGGGATATGAGGTTCAGTACTTATAGGGTCCCTCCCGTGTGATAGAATGAGAGGACATTTGAACTCAGCTCACTTGTTTATATGGAGTTTACTGCCAGCCCTTATCATGGGAGAGAGGACTCCCATATGCTTGGCTATGGATTTAGTACCCTTTGTTTGTATCCTTGGGGTCACAGCTCACCTCAGCAGGGTTGATGTGCATTCTTTAACCTTCTCTCTTGGCTCATCTCCAAACCATTGGCTTACTTGCTATTCTTCTGTCTTTTATCTCTCCTTCTGGACAGGAGCCTCTGTGGAAAGCTGGCTGCAGTCTGACATCTTGCCTTCGCCCACCCAGATATCTTTTTAATATATTGATTTTCTTTCTTTTGGATGGTTACTTAGTAGTGGGATTGCTGGTTCATCTGGTATTATTGTATTTAGTTTTTTGAGGAAATTTCATATTTATCTTCATAGTGATTGCACTAATATATTGTTCCCAGAAACAATACATGAAAGTTTCCCATTCTCCACATCCTAGCTGGTATTCATTATTGCCTCTCTTTTAAATAAAAAGCATTTGAACTATAATGAGATATCTCATTGTAGTTTTGATTTGTATTTCACTGATAACTAATTATGTCAAACATTTTGTCATATACTTATTTGCCACTTGCATGTCTCTTTTAAAGAAATGTTTATTCATACCCTTTACCCACTTTAAAATCAGACTTTTTTAATTGACTAGAGCTACATGTATATATATATATTAGAGATCAATCCCATATAAGGTGTATAGTTTGCAAAGATTTTCTTCCATTCAGTCAATTATCTCTTCATGTTCTTGCTTTTTAGCTTGATACGATCTCACTTTTCCAATTTTGTATTGATTGCCTATGTTATGGAATATTTACTCAGGAAATCATTGCCAAAATCAGTACCCTGGAGGGTCTCTCCAAAGTTCCTTTTTATTTTTTATTTGTTTGTTTCAAATTGATATGAGGGTATAGGTGTTTAGGTTGCATTGTTTTTCATTTGAGGTAATGTTCAAGTTGTAGTTGAGCCCTTCACATAGGGAGCATGATGAACACATTGTGCATATTGAGATTCCTGCCAATCACCCTCCCTTTTCCCTCTTCCTTCTTCCCTTGTCCCTCTTCTCTCCTCCCCCATGCTAGACTTTACTTGTGTTTTTCTTTTATTTGGATGTGCAATTGTTTATATATTGAGATAATATTAGTATTCAGTACATCAGATATTTTTTCACCATTATGATACTTTACTAAAAAGAATATGTTTTAAGTCCATCCAGGTAAACACAAATGTAAAGATGTAAAGTCTCCATTTTTTAAAGCCTGAATAGTGCTCCATGGTATACATATACCATAGTTTGTTAATCCATTCATTGTTTGATGGGCACTTGGGTTGACTCCAGGTCTTGGCAATTATTAATTGAGCTGCTATAAACATTCTAGTACAAATGTCCTATTTTATTTCTTCTGGTTATACACTTAGCAATGAGTTTGGGGTATCAAATGGAAGGTCCATTTTGTTGTCTTTGAGAATAATCCATTATTCTTTCCATAGAAGTTGCATTAGGTTGCCATCTCACAAGCAATAAAAAAGTGTTCCATTCTCTCCACATACACCCCAGCATCTTCAGCTTCAGGATTTTTTGTTGTGGGCTATTCTCACTGGGGTTAGGTGTTATCCCAGAGTGGTTTTGTTTTGTATATCTCTAAAGATTAAGGATGATGATCACTTTTTCATGGGTTTGTTGGCCATGCATCTGTCATCTTCAGAGATGTGTCTGTTCAAGTCTATTCCCTACTTTTAAATGAGGTTGTTTGTTCCTTTCTTTTTGATTAGTTTGATTACTCTGTAGAATCTACCTATCAGTTCTTTTTAATATTCATAGCATACAAATATCTTTTCCCATTCTGAAGACTGTTTGTTTTATTTAGTTGTGGTACCTTTATTTTTATAGAATCTTTTTAGCTTGATCATGTCCCATATATTTATTTTTGGTGTTGTTCCAATTGCCAAGGGGTTCTTCTTCACAAAATATTTTCCCAGGCCAATTTTATTAAGTGTTTTCCCCAAACTTTCTTCCAGAATATATATTGTTTCATGTCTTAAATTTAAATATTTTATCCAACAAAAGTCAGTATTTGTCAGTGGTGAGAGGTGTGGGACCAATTTCAGTCTTCTACATGTGGCTAAGCAGCTGTCCCAGCACCATTTATTAAATATGGATTCTATTACCTAGAGCAGACTTTTGTTTGATTTATCAAACCTGAGATGGTGATGTGTGGCTGGCTTTATCTCTAGGTTCTCTTCTGTTCCATAGATATATATCTCTATTTTTGTGTGAATACCATGTTATTTTGATCACTGTACCCTTGTAGTATAACCTAAAGCCTGGTAATGTGAGCCCTGTATATTTGTAATTACTTTTCTAAATTGTATTATCTCTTGGAGTTTTCCTTTGGTTCCATAAGGAGTGAAGTACTATTTTTTCAAGTTCCTCAAAGTATGACATTAGTGCTTTGGTGGGGATTGCATTAAATCAGTAGTTTTTTTGGGTAGTATGAATATTTAACTATGTTGATTCTTCCCACTCACAAGCATAGTATTGTCTTCCATTTATTAATGTTTTTTTCCATAGGGTTTCATAGTTTTCTTTATAGATATCCTTCACATCTTTTGTTCGGTATATTCCCAGGCATTTCCTTTTCTTTGGAGCGCCTGTGAAGGGTGCTGTGTCTTAAATTTGATTCTCAGATTGACTTTCTTTGCATATGTCAAGACTACTTATATCTAGACATTAATATTGTATTCTGAGATTACTATATGTATTTCTTGAACACTTCTAAGAGCTTTGTAGTTCAGTCCATGGGTTATCCTGGTATAAGATCATGTCACCAGCAAAGAGAGAGAAGTTGATTTCCTCTGTCCAAATTTGAATACTGTGATCTCTTTCTCTTGCCTCATTGCATTGTCTAAGACTTCCAGCACTATGTTGAATAACAGTGGAGATGTTGGACATCATTGTATGTTCCCAGTCCTAAGAAAAAATGCTTTTAGTTTTATTCCTTTCAATATAATATTTAGTGTGGGTTCATCATAGATGACCTCTATCAAGTTAAGAAATGTCTCATCTGGGCCTATTTTCTTAAGTGTTTTTGGCATAAATCAATGCTGGGTTATGCCATTTATCTTTTCTGCATCACTTGAGAGAATCTTCTGGTCTTTGTTTTTTATTTTATTTGTGTGGTGAATTAGTTACATTTATAGATTTACATATACTGAACCAACCTTGCATCCCTGGAATAAAATCAACTTGATCTTAATATATCATTTTTTAATGTGCAGCTGTATCCTGTTTGCTAGGATTTTAGAGTATATGTTGTCATTGATATTCATTAATATTAACCTATAGTTTTTCTTTCTTGTTGGGTCCTTTTCTGGTTTTGAAATCAGTGTGATATTTGCTGCATAGAACATGTTGGGGAGGATTCCTTCCTCCTCTCTATTTTGGAATAGATTATGCAATATAAGTACTTGCTCCTCTTTGAAGGTTTAATAGAATTCTCATATGAAACCATCTGATCAAGGGCTTTTCATTTTTAGAAGATATTGTGTTGTTGATTCAATTTCAGTGCTTGATCTAGTTCTGTTCATAGTTTCTGATTCTTTTTGGTAGAGTGTAAGAAAGTGTTGTATTTTTAGTTATTAATCAATTTCCTCTATAGTTTCAATTTTCTGGGCATAGAGGTTTTTTATAGTCATTATTGAGGATATTTTGTATTTCTGTGGTATCTGTTTTTATTTCTCCTTGTTTGTTTATGTTTAAGGTTATTAGGAATTTTACTTTTCTAATTTTTTCAGTCTGCCCAATGGTTTATCAATTTTATTAATCTTTTCTAAAAACCAACTTCATGTTTCACTGATCTTGTGAATAATTCCTGTGTACTTGATTTCATTTAATTCTGTTCTGATATTGGTTATTTCTTTTCTTCTGTTAGGTTTAAAGTTGTGTTGTTAATTCTTTTGCAGTTGCTTGAGAGGGTCCACTGGGGTATTGACTTGCTCTCTTTCTGTTTTCTGGATGAAGGTATCTAATGCTATAAATTTCCTTCCCATGCTTGCCTTTGCAGGATTCCACAGGTTTTGATAGCTTGTGCATTCATTATCATTTTGTTCACAAAAATCTAATGATTTTCTTCTTAATCTAATCATCAACACAGCTGTCATTCAGGATAAGGTTGTTTAGTTTCCATGACTTTATGTGGATATATACATTTCCGTTGGTGTTGAGTTCTACTTTGATTTGGGGTTGTCCAAGAAGATACAAGAAATAATTTCTATTATTTTAAATTTGTTGAGGTTAGATTTGTGAACATCTGATCAATTGCAGAGGATGTTAAATGGCCCAATGATAAGAATGTGTACTCAGTTTTGTCAGGATGAAATATTCTGTATAGGTCTGTTAAACCCTTTTTTCCTAGGCTCTTGTTTAAGTCCATTAATTCTTTGTTTAGTTAATGCTATGATTATCTGTCCAGTACACTCAGAGGGGTGTTGAAATCTCCAACTACTATAGAGATGGAATAAATCTTATTGTTCAGATCATTTAGGGTGTGTTGTATGTATCCAGGAGCATTTAGATTGTGTGCAAAAATGTTAACAATTTAAATCTCTTCATATTTTATCCTTCCCTTGACCAGTTCCGTCTTTGCTGTCCCATTTTTTGTTTGTTTAAACACAATTTTATATTCAAATAATTTTGCAACTCTTATTTTTAAAACACTCTAGCTTTTTTTCTGATTTTCATTTGCCTGGAACATTGTTTCCCATCCCTTCACCTTGAATCTTGTTTTATCTTTAGAGATTAGATTTATTTTGTGGATGAAGCAGATAGTAGGGTTAAGCTTTTGTTCTAGTAAGCCAGTCTGTGGCTCTTCAGTATGGAATACAAGCCACTCACATTTATTCAGAGAATATAGGTATGGTGTAGTTTTCTCCATCTTGTATTGTGGATGGAATTGTTGATTGTTTTCCCTTGCACCATTGTAGAAGCTATTGTTCTTTAATTTCTGTATGTTTACTTTAGTGATGGATGGGCCTCTTGCTCAGTATGAAGAATGGCTCTGAATACTTTCCATAGAGCCAGACTACCTGTGGCAAGATTCTTCAAAATTTGCATGTCAGTAGAATATTTGATTTCTCCATTACATATGAAACTCTGTTTAGGAAAATACAGAATGCAGGGATGGAAATTCTTTTGTTTTAAAAAGTTAAAGCCTGATGACCTCATGCTTTTGGCTTGAAAGTTTCAGCTGAAAGATCTACAGTCATTCAATATTTTCCCAATATTGGTAAGACTTTTCTTACGCTTGACTGCTTACAGGATCTTCTTTTTTACATTGACTTTGGAAAAGTTAATTACAATGTGTCTTGGGGGGTGCTTTGTTTGGATTGAGTTGTGCTGGGGTTCTGAAACAATCTACTATCAGAATTTCTGTGCCTCTCACAATGCTTAGTCTATTCTCCACCATGATGTCTTGAAGTAGATCTTCAGTGCTTTTAAAGCCATCCTCTTCTACTTCAGGAATCCCTATAATTACCTCCTTCATGTTTACATGGATGGAACTGGAAAATGTGCTTCTTAGCAAAGTATCCCAGGAATGGAAGAAAAAGTATCCAATGTACACAGCCCTTTTATGAAACTAATCTATAGCTCTCAAGCAAAAAATACAACTTA
>CAUYQV010015903.1:0-16405 GCA_963574575.1 Galagoides demidoff | reverse complement strand
TAAAAGATAATTTAAAAAAAACAGATCATGCCAAAAAAGAAAAAGAAAAAAAACGAAAGTGATTTGTTTTCCCATCAATGCAACCTGTCTGACCTGGCCAGAGTGCATTTCATAACCAAAGGAGAGTATGGCCGTCAGTTTCACAGGTGACAGGTCTGGGCCACGACTTGCATCGGGTGCTCCTTGGTAGGTCTGCCCTGACTCAAACATTGTAAGTCTTGCCACTTTAACTGGCAAGGGATGAAATGAGTTGCCAGGTGATTCAAATTTGAACAAGATACAAAAGGGACTTTCATCATTTCATTTTTCTTCACCTGGGAAAATTTCTTAAATCATATAATTTTATAAATGGAACAATTTTATAGAAGGAGAACCAAAAGCAAGTATAAAAATCTCTCTTTTCTAAGCTGGTAGGCATTTTTAATTGCCATGCTCTGAATGTGTGGTTCTATTGTGCCAGGTCACCATCTAAGTGCTCTCATAAGATGACTGTCAGCCTCTGCTTCCCTTGGCCCCCTTCAGGCAAATTCTCTGATGTTCCTCACCCCTAGGATTATCCTTGCTCAATTCTCAGCCAGACCAGCGTGTTGGGTCCGAGATGAGGCATGCATCTCTTGCCTAACCTCCTCATGTTCCTGAAGGGAGTACGTGGGCCATTGCTCAGTCATAGAGCCACGGCATCTACCAGCAGGGATTACACATGCCCTCATCCCACATGGGCCCCTGGCTCAGAGCCAGACTTAAGTCTGATTCTCTGCCCTGTTCTCAAACCTTCCTGTAAAAATATAGGTCCACCACCCAACCTGACTCACTAAAATGTCCCTGTCAATCTCTGATGCTCCATGCTGTGCTCATGGGATAGAGTTGGTTTCTCATTCACTGTCACCCTGCCTTAAAGGGACTGTCCCCTATCTTGACAGAAATGTTGCCTAAATTGTGAGCCAACACCATCCTGGATGGACTCTTGGTTTTTTTTTCTTGTTGTTTGTTTTGTTTTTTTGAGACAGGGTCTCACTATATTGCCCTTGGTAGAGTGCTTGCTGTGGCATCATAGCTCACAGCAACCTCAAACTTAGGCTTAAGCGATTCTCTTGCCTTAGCCTCTCAAGTAGCTGGGACTACAGGCACCCACCACAATGCCCAGCTATTTTTTTGTCGTATTTGTCATTTTTGTTTGTTTGTTTTAGCAGGCCTGGGGTTGGAACCTGCCTGCCCTGGTATATGTGGCTGGTGCCCTAACCACTGAACTAGGGTGCCAGCTGGATCCTTGTATTTTGAAATAGAAACATTTTCCAGGAAATAGAGGTGACATTTTCAAAAACACAATGGTATTGCTTTAAAAAATGGTCACAATTAATGTAGAACTACTGTAGAATACATATAATTTATTCTATAATAAATTGCTCATTATGATATTCATTAAAAAATTAAATATAAGGGTAAAAGGCTATGGCTATTCATTATCATCAGTATAAACATTCAATCATAACTATAATATTTGAGTGATCTATATGTTTCTTTCATACTGTCTCTATGGTCTGATGAACAAGTGTTTTATTTCATTCATTATACTGCTTTCCTATTTTTAATTTTCTTGATTCCTGCTTTTGGGTATTTCCTCCCTTCTCCTTGCTTTGGACTTATTTTACTTTTCTCAGTTTCTTGAGGTAGAAACTTAGATTATTAATTTGAGACTTTCCCTCTTTTCTAATGTAAGCTTTGGGCCACGTCAATGTCCCTCTCAGTGCTGCTTTAGCTGCATCCCACATCTTTTGTTATGTTATACATTCTTTTTCATTCATTTCCATGCATTCTTTTATCTCATGGGAGATGTCCTTGGGATTACTTAGAAGGGCACTGCCTAATTTCTAGGTGCTTAGAGATTTTCCTCTGGGTTTTTTTTTTTCTGTTACTGATTTCTAGGTTGATTCCATTATGGTCAAAGAACATGCTGTGAATGCTCTCAACTCTTTCAGATTTATTGAAATTTGCCTTATGGCTCGAGACATTGCCTGTCTCAAAGACTACTGCATGGATGATTGGAAAATGTGTATTCCGCTGTTGTTGAGTGGCGTGTTTATATATGTCAATAGGATCCGGCTGGTTGATTGTGTTCTTCAGATCTGTGTCCTCTCTGACTTTCTGTCTCGTAATTCAATCAGTTATTGAGGCAGAGGGATTGAAGTCTTTAACTATAATTGTGAATTTATCCATTTCTCTTTTCAGCTGTATTAGTTTATACTTCATTAATTTTGAGGCTTTGTTGTTGGACGCATGCATATTTAAAAGTACTATAGCTTCTTGGTGTATTGACCCTTTTATCATTACATAATGTCCCTCTCTGCGTCTAACAATTTTATTTGCTTTGAAGTCTACTTTACCTTAAATCAATGGTTTTTAACCTTCTTAATGCCACAGCCCTTTAATATAGTTCCTCATGTTGTGGTGACCCCCAACCATAAAATTATTTTCATTGCTACTTCATAACTGTAATTTTGCTACTGTTATGAATCATAATGTAAATACCTGATATGCAGGAGACCCCCGAAGGGGTCATGACCCACAGGTTGAGAACCACTGCCTTAAATTAACATAGCCTCTCCTAAATGTTTTAATTGACATTTGCATAGTATATCTGTTTCCATCCTTTTACTTTCAGCCTACCTATGTCCTGGAATTTGAGGTGAGGTTTTTGTAAACCAAATATAGTTTTGTCATTTTTAAAATCCACTCTGCCAATATCTACCTTCTTATTCGTGTATTCAGACCATTTACATGTAAAGTATTGGTATGTCTACCATTTTAGTATCTGTTTTGTGATTGTTTCCCCTGTTTCTTATTCTTCTCTTCTTGCCTTCCTATGGGTTACTTGAACATCTTTTGAGAACCCATCTTGGATTATCTATATGTTTCTGAGTATATCTCCTCATATATCTTTCTTAATGGTCTTCTGGGTATTACAGTATAGATACATGATGTATCATAGTCTACTCCCGTCAGCATTTTGCCACTTCAAGTAAAGTATAGAAGCTTTACTTCCATTTAGGGTGCGCTAATCTGATTGATTTCAAATATCATCTTGAGTTGATCAAGTGGGTATAATAACATTTGTTTAAGCCATCAAATATAATTTAGAAAACTTGTGAAGAATAATCTATTATATTCACCCATATTTCTTCTCTTTCTATTGTTCTTTCCTCCTTCTTGATGCTCCAAAGTCCTTCTTTTATAATTTACTTTCTGTTTGAAAAAAAAAAATTGTTGTGGGTGGTGCCTGTGGCTCAAAGGAGTAGGGCACCAGCCCCATATGCCGGAGGTGGTGGGTTCAAACCCAGCCCCAGTCAAAAACTGCAAAAAAAAAAAAAATTGTTGACTTGCTTATTTTTCCACTTTATTTTGTTTTGTTTGACTTTCATGGTTATCAGTGGAAAAGTATATTTTAAGGACTTCAGCAAGGCTTTATTTCTTTTATAACCTGATGCCAAGTCATTTTATTCATTTTTATTTTTTTCTTTCAGATTAATATGATGGTAAAAACGATTAGGTTATACTGTTGGTGTTTCTCAGGTAAAGTTCAAGTTGTAGTTGAACCCTTCAATACAGGGGGTGTGCTGTATACCCTTACATTATAAGGGTATCTCTCCCCTTTCCCTTTTTCTTCCTCTTCTCTCCCCCCATTTGAATTGAATTGTGTTTTTCTCTCCTGTGGTTGTGTAGTTGTTTTTCTATTGGTTCATATTACTATTGAGTACATTGGATACTTCCTTTCCCATTTTTGAGATACTTTACTAAGGAGAATGTGCTTCAACTCCATCCAAGTACAGAAGATGTAAAGTCTACATCTTTTATGAGGCTGAATAGTACTCCCTGGTATACGTATACCACAGTTTATTAATCCATTCATGTGTTGACAGGTGTTTGGGTTGATTCCACATCTTGGTGATTGTGAACTGAGCTGCAATATACTTTTGAGTTCAAATGTCCTTATGACAAAATAATTTTTTTTTCTTCTGAATGGATACCTAGTAATGAGCTTGCAAGATCAAATGGAAGGCCTACTTCTAGCTCTTTGAGGATTCGCCATAATTTCTTCCATAGAGGATGTATTAGTTTGCAATCTCACCAACTGTGGAAGTATTCCCTTCTCTCCACATCCACACCAGCATCTGCAACTTTGGGACTTTGTGATGTGGGATGTTCTCACTGGGGTTAGGTAATATCTCAGGGTGGTTTTATTTGCATTTCTCTGATAATCAGGGATGATGAGCATTTTTTCATGTGTTTGTTGGCCATTTGTCTGTCTTCTTCAGAGAAAGTTCTGTTCAAGTCTCTTGCCCACTTATAAATGGGGTTGTTTGTTCTTTTCTTGTTGATTAGTTTGAGTTCTCTGTAGATTCTATTTATCAGCCCTTTGTCAGATTTGTAACATGCAAATATCTTCTCCTATTCTGAAGGCTGTCTGTTTGCTTTAGTTGTTGCGTCCCTAGCTGTGCAGAAGCTTTTTAGCTTAATCAGGTCCCATTTATTTATTTTTGGTGTTGCTACAATTGCCAAGTGGGTCTTCTTCATAAAATATTTTCCCAGGCCAATTTTGTCAAGACTTTCCCCTATACTTTCTTCTAGAAGTACTTTTTTTTTTTTTTTTAAGATTGTTAGGTTTATTGAAAACATCCTCTTGGCTTGGGTGAAAGACATTCTTCAGTACTTTTTATAGGTTTTAAAAAAGATCAGGGCTCTACAAAATCTGAACAAATATCAGGCTGAAAAAAACAACTGTGAAGCTTCTCAGATTAAGTAGAAGGGTTCCAGCCCAGGGCAGTAGAAGAAAGCAAATTCCTTCCAGTTCTATATCCACCTCTGTTTTTGCAGGTTCTTTACATGGAGAGTAAAGTGGGAAGACTGTTTCACTGGAATTGACAGTTCTAATATTAGAAGTGAGGGAATTCTAAGTTCTGAGGGCAGTAGTCCAAAAAGTAACTAAGTCTATAGATGGCCTGTGAAACATAGAATGAGTAGGACATGAACCATCAGTTTTATTGTTTCATGTCTTAAATTTAAATCTTTTATCTACTGAGAATGAGTAGGACATGAACAACCAGTTTTATTGTTTCATGTCTTAAATTTAAATCTTTTATCTACTGAGAGTCAATTTGTAGAAATGATGAGAGGTACAGGTCCAATTTCAGTCTTCTACATATGGCTAACCAATTCTCCTAGCACCATTTATTAAATGAGGATTCTTTTCCCTAGTGTAAGCTTTTGTTTGCTTTATTGAAAATCAGATGGTGATACCTGGCTGGTTTCATCTCTAGGTTCTCTATTCCATTCCATAGGTCTCTATCTATTTTTGTGCCAGTACCATGCTGTTTTGATCACTGTCGACTTGTAGTGTAACCTGAAGTCAAGTAACATGATGCCTCCAGATTTGTTTTTAGTTCTTAGAATTGCATTGGCTAGTCAGATTTTTCTCTGGCTCCATATGAAGGCAGTATTATCCCTTTGAGTTCTTCAAAGTATGACATAGGCGCTTTGGTGAGGATCACATTAAACCTGTATATAGCTTGGGGTAATATGGACATTTCAATAATGTTGAGTCTTCCCAGCCATGAGCATGAAATGTTCCTCCATTTGTTAACATCTTCTGCTATTTATTTTCTCAGGGCTATGTAGTTCTTGAAAATTTTTCTTTATATTTAAGAGTAGGTCTGATAGGGAAAAATTCTCTTGGTTGTCCTTCTCCTACAAATATTTGAGTCCTCCTGCATTCTTGACGGATACCCTAAATTAGCTTTTCTTTCACAACTTGAAAAAACATTTTACCACTTCCTTCTGGCTTCCATGGTTTCAGATCAGAAATCCACTGCCATTCAAATGGTGTTCCTTGCTAGGTAATGCATCATTTTCCTCTGGCTGCTTTCAAGATTTTACCTATGCCTTTAGTTTCCAGAAGTTTAACTATAACATGTCTTGCTTGATGTGGATTTTTTTTTAAATTTTATCCTGTTTGAATTTTGTTTAGCCTCTTAAATCTGTGTGTTTTCTTTTGCCAGGCCTAGACTGCCTTCTGTTGGGTTGGGATGTTTTCAGTCATTACTTGTGATATTCTTTCAGCCCCAGTCTCTTTCTCCTATTTTTCTGAACTCTCGTTATATGAATTTTGGATCTTTTGTTGTTTGTCCACAGATCTTAGAGACTATGTTCATTTTTTAAAATTCAGATTGAGTACATTTTATTCATTTGTCCTGAAGTTCACTGATTCTATCTTCTGACATGTTTGCTCTACTACTGAGTCCATCTAGCAATTTTTAAATTTTTGGTATTATATTTTTTAGTTATGAGATTTTCATTTCATTTTTTTCATGATTGGTATTGAATTCATTTCTGAGATTTTCTACTTTTCACTTATTTCAAAAGAACTTGTCATTACTTATTGAAACTTTTTTTGTAGTTGCTTTAAATTCCTTGTCAGATGATTTCAGCCTTCTATTCATCCCTTTTTGCAGATGCATCAGTTGATTATCTTTTTTTCATTCAAGTTGTGATTTCCCTGGCTCTTGATATGATGAGTGATTCTCAATTGTATCCTGGACATTTTTGCTATTATGTTAGCAGTCTCTAGGTCCTCTTTAAATTGAACCACACTGTTTGGGTTTAGCATGCAGGTCCTGATCTACTTTTGTGGACTATGGTTTCAATGAGAGTTTAATTTTTAGAACCTTTGCAGTACTTCTTAGTGTGCTTGGTTTATCTAGTTTTGTTGGGGCTTCCATTGGTCCCTGGTGGTGCTGCCTAAGACTGCCACGGGGATTTCTCCAGGCAAGACCACCTCGTGTCTCAAGGTAGAGGAGCGTCATCTCTGGCCCATAGGGATAAAGAATGCATCCTGGGCCAGGCAGCCTGTTGTGTGTGGCAGAACCCCACTTTCCAGTGCCAATCTACTATATGGTTCCTCTCAGAAGAAGAGAAGTGTTTCAGGCCTCGCAGGGGAGGAAAGAATTTGCTTTAGCTGCTTATTTTTTTTGTGACACTCAAGATCCATCTCCCTTACCAGTGCTGTAGGCTCACCTGGTGTCATCAGAACGACGTACCATTTGTTCTGGTGGAGTAGTGAGCCTTCGTGGGCTGTCCTGTGTTGCCATGTTGGTGATCTGGAAATGCCAGGCCTAGACTGCCTTCTTCTGTTGGGTTGGGGGGATATAAGATACCCAGCTACTGTGCTGTTCCTTGACAATCCTGGGATCCCAAACCAGCTCACTTTCTTTTTGCCACCTTTCAGAGTGTTCCTTCGGTTGCCTCTTGATTTTTTCTAGGGTTTATAAGTTGTACTTAGTAGGTAGTTAGCAGGTAGGAGCAGAGAAATGGATATAAGTCATCTTGTCTAGACCAAATTTTGATTTTAATTGTTACTTGCTTATTTTAAAACGAAAAAGCAATCAAAGAAACAGTTACTATGATTACTATATAATTAATGCTAAAAATAATTTTGACATAGAAAGAAAGTGCATTTTTAAAAATGATCTGCTCCAGGTTTCAAATACATTAGCTATGCCACTGAGAGTGGGCAAAGTCAAAGGAGAGATTAGGAAGATTGAAGAATGGCCTTGAAGCCAAGGTTGGAAAGAGCATTAAGAGGCTGAGAAAGGTTATTATATTTGTTTTATGATGGAATTAGAAACCAGAAGATCTGAAGCATTAAGGTTGCTTGCCCCAAATTTCTAGGGCATTTAACTGCAGGATGGTTGCAGAATTGAGGATTATGACATTCCAAGACCATGGTAACAGCACACTATTTTCCAGGGTGCTGCTTTCAAACTCCAAATATAACATTTGCTAGAAGATATACTGCAACAGTGAAGTTAACCTTTTGCCTATCTGGCAAACGAACACAAAGTTTCAACAGAAACAAATGTTTACTAAATTTGACTAGTATTAAATGTCTGTTATTAATTGTCTCTTAATTATGCTGCTTGGAGGGAACTTAATTAATGTTTATTAATTCATTTTGAGATAATAATTACCAAGTGGAGTGTTTACTCTTACAGAGAGAGTATTAAATTATTATTGGCATTTGTATAAATTTGTAAAACCATTACTTATGCCTTCCTTGAAGTTTCTGACTTCTAGAATTTATCCATGGCAATTTCCAATAAGTCACATTTCTCTACATTTCGTCTCCCATGATCACGTCCACATAAGCCAAAAATGTGTTTTCAGTAGTATATACAGGATTTCAGATAAAAACTGACCACTTTCTGATTAAATGGCTTTGAGTGATTTTTAAAATTTGACCCTGAAAAACATAAAATGGATTTAATTTTTGAAGGAGAATTTTTTTTTCTAAAGAAACTCCAAACAAGAAACCCCGTCCCTCCAACCCAAGAAAAACCTCCAGGAAAACTATCCCCAAATGAAGCCAACTGTAGATAACCATCCTGGATGAAAATGAGATCTGCTTTGCTACTCAATGTAAGAAGTCTATGCATTTGGTCAATGGGACTGTGATTATTTGTTATATTGAACCATGGGAAACCACTCACTGGAAAGAGATTAAGATATCTTTAGAAAGTCTATTAACGCTTTCGAGATGTTGGGATGTCGTCACTCCCACCAATCACCAATCCTCCAGCATATTGAATGCCTTCCCAGAATCCTACAAATGTGAACAGAGCTTCCAAAAGTGTTGATGCTGATATTTCTGCCTGAGGTGTAACTGGTGTCAGTGGTCTTAGCTTCCTCTTGTGTGTCTTACAGTATTCATAGTAAAAGTTATGATGCTTTGGTAATTTGAGACCTTACCTCACAGCTGAGCTATTGAATCATGACTGCATGAGGAGGGGAGATGGCAAGGATTTGGGTGGGAATGATCAGGTTTATAAATTACAGGTGCAAGAATTAGTCTGTTAGTATAAGTTATTACTCAGCTTGGAAGAATCTAAGGGTCAGGTCCACAAAATGTCATTCATGTGTTGTACAAATGATTCGGCAAGAGAAGTGATATACTCATTTACAGGGCAGGCTCTAACATCTATAATTCTGCAATGCAGGGTAGCAGAAAGCAAGTTGGCCTGTGCAAACCTGCTTAGAAGAATCACTATTGATTTTAGTTCCCCTCCTTATTTGTTCTTCTGTAGCATATCATCAACTGGCACTTAGGAATATCTTCTTGTACAAATACTTCCCTAATATGAAGTGAACAGATTAAAATATTGTTATTTTATATACAGTGTGTCCAGCTCTGCAGTGCCAAAGCCAAGTAGAAAAACGATTGTTTGATGGTAAATAGTCACTTGCTTAATTGATAGTGGTAGAATCCAACTCATTATTGTAACCCAAATGTCTCCTTGGGGATATGAAGGTCAAATGAATCTGAACTTCCTGGTTCTTAACTCCGCCTGCTTATTCAGAATCACCAGATTTCTGGAAAATTTGTCCCTCTCCCAGCTGAGTATTCATTCCTAAATATATCTGGCAGGATTTCACAGGGAGCTCTTGGACCAGTATGGCAGCTGTAGGCCCCACATATCCACTATGGTCAAAATGTCCTCCACTTTTGTAATGGCTTCCCCTTGTCAATGTCATCTGCTCAGAAGTGGAGTGAAGACCTCTTCCCAGTGCTTCTGCTGATGGTGAGAATTCCAGCTTCCCTACTAAGTGCACTCTTCTTGCTGTTGTCTCTAAATAGTCTGTGATGCAGGAGCAGAGAGCATTCTATTTTAGGCAGCAATCCACAGAATGCCTCTATTCTCCACTGTGTCATATTCTTTGTCACCTTAGCCCCAAAGCAAAGATACTTATCTTCAGTCTCATCAGAGTATCTCATAAAATTGCTCCTTCCATATTGGATTTCAATACCTTTTCCATTGAGGATCAAAACCATGCCATGAAACCAGGCAAGAACAAAAATCAAGCCTCCTCTTCTCTTATTCTCATTTCTAATTTCTCCAGCCTTCTCTACTTCACACATCTAACTTCTTTTTCATCCTTTAGACAAACAACTAAAGAACTTAGGGACTCATGAGCATCAATGAATGGAAATACTGCCCTCCCTACCATAACCCCTTAATGCCCAATCGTAAGTGATTCTCTGTTAGCTAGTACGTTCTTTATTGACCTCAATCTTCTGCTTGGCTTTGGCTCTTTAGACATGGCCTTAGATTTTCTAGAGAAGTTTTCTCCAAAATGCAGCGATCATTACCCCGAAGATAAATGAGATAATACATG
This sequence comes from Galagoides demidoff, assembly GCA_963574575.1. NCBI lineage: Eukaryota > Metazoa > Chordata > Mammalia > Primates > Galagidae > Galagoides > Galagoides demidoff. Next base: position 6,184 of record CAUYQV010015903.1, on the reverse strand, counting down.
AAAGTGTAAAGAGAAAACTTTGGAATGAATAGATAGATAGATAGATTCAGTTTGACTATTATTTGATACAGATTGCCACCGGTGCCTTCCTCCATCTGTATAAGAGAATCATGTGTCACATGTGCTTTTTGAGGTGCCATGGGAAAGGAGGGAATGTCGAGCACTGGGAAGATTTGACAGTACAGCCCTCTTGTGATTGCTTCGTTCAGCATATTGCAAAGTATTCAGTCACATGTTCCTGATTAGGTCGCTTTACAAATGAAAACATTTCAAATTGTATATAAAAGTTGTTCAGTAGGATGTAAGCGCTCCAATTTATACAAATAATCAACACATTGAATCCCATAATGACATAAATGTATTTATGATCTATGTACAAATGACTGAATAAAAAAAAACCCAGCACACTGTACCCCATGATTGCATTAATGTACACAGCTATGATTTAATTAAAAAATTATGTTATCCAGTTATAACTAATAAACCTCTCAAAATAGATAGGTAACTTAAAAAAACTATAGATCAAGGTACCACCATTAATGCAAGCTTACAAAAGCAGAAGAAAATGGCAGCACAGACAATTCCCCTACACTAGTTGTACCTCAGTGTTATATAAAATAATGACATTCTCATCAGATTACTTACTTAAAAATAGAAATTATGAAGGAGACTATTTAACATGTTATTAACAATTATAATTTGGGATTCCCCCCTACATAGACCCAAGATAAAGATTTAGATGCAAGTAACTTATTGGGGAGGTGATTCCAGGAAACACAGTGACGGAGTAAGGAAGTGACATATTATACAAAGGTAAGAAAGCCAATAAATGGCATGTTGATATGTGGCTTACCACTTGGGTCACCCAGGGTTCAATCCTGCTGTGGACCATCTGAGAGACTGTGGAACCAAATTGTCTCTCTGGAGTATGAGAAGTTGACACTGACTCCCATCCCTCATTGGCTGAGAGTCATTCCTGGGGTGTTATGTCCCTAGCACTTTAATCCTTCTTCGTGCATACTGATCATATTTGAATAGTTAAAGAATGCTTTTGTGCAGAGAGACAGGGAGCTGTTGCTTATATAGGAATTCCCTTGCAGAAGACTGCTCAGGTGAGCCAAGGAGATAGGGGTTAGATCCTGACAATGTCTGCCTGTGCAATGGATTTTTCTGAGACTATGTATTGTTTCTTGACCTATTAGAAGATGTTAGAAGGATGAATATCACAATTGGAAAGCCCTTTAGAAATACTCATTTTATCTTTTCCCTGTCCTTTCAAAGCATATTTTTGTGTGTTTCATTATGTAGGTAAGACATCAGAGCACTAGTAGACAGATACAATTTAGAAACAAATATATCTGAGTTGGTGGTTCATGCTCAAAATATTTTAACTGGATCAGAAATGTTTTGGAGTTCACTCCTCTACAGGGAGTTAGAATCTTGGATGAGAACTAACAACAAATCCTGTTGAAGCACTGCAGACCAGAGTAGAGTCATGGGATAAAAACCATAAGCCCCCTTTTACCCCAGAGGTATATTACAAAGGACTCTCTCCTTTTGATCTCAGAACCCTTTTACCAACCTGGTTGCTTCTTAACTTCTCTTTGGATGCCATGGCATTTAAGAGCAACTTGTCTTATAGATGAAAATGTCAAAATGCAAATTCATAGTGGGCAGGGAAGGAAAAATAAAGGATGATATTGAAGTTAGTAGGGCCCTGATGGTCTTGTTCATGGCCCTTATTTTGCCAGTGAACTCTGGAGAGAGGATAGCTCCTGTCATGATATTGGGCCATCATGCTCACCAAGGTGAGAAGGATCAATTCCTTGGGTGTTGGGTAGAGATGAGTTGAGAGCCACAAGGACATACTAGTTGATGAGTTTGATCTTTCTGATTCACAATTTAGGGAAGTTTTGTCTCAAATAGGCTGACCAAGCCAATAAAGTTTTCTAAATCAAGATTTTTCTGAGACCTGCTTTAGTCATTGGTGATAAACACATCACTGCTCTGTATCAACATGTATAGTGTCTCCAGAATATTAAACCTCAGTGAGTGCTAGAAGAGTCAGGGCCAGGAGCCATCAGCCCTGGTATTCTATTTCTGACATGAAAACTAAAGGGCAAATTTCGCAAGGAAATGTCTTTCTTACAGACTTCAAGACTACAAAGATACTATCAACACATGTGAACGCTGTTCAGCCACCTAAGCACAGCCAGTCAGCAATTGCTAACTGAATAGCTGTGGTAGGACCTATGGTGGATGAGGAAAGATGGAAAAGAGAGAGGGAGGGAGGTAAGGTGGGAAGGAGGGAAAAGTGAGAGGAGAGGGGAGAGAAGGGAGGAAAGGGAGAAGAAAAGAAGGAAAGAAATAAGGTGTGGCATTCATCCTTGGCTTTCTTTCTTTTTTTATTATTATTGTTTTTTATTAATTGATAGCTGTATACATTAATGCAAACATGGGGTACATTGTACTGTTTTCATATACAATTTGAAATACTTTCATCAAGCTCGTTAACATAAATTTCCATCCTTGGCTTTCTTAAAAGGTAGCTAACTGCAAAAAAGTTGCTCATAGTGATTGCCAGATGAGGTGGGCAAACATAGCAGCATCTCAAGAACTTAAGCAAAAGCTGTGGAGTCCAGGCAATTCTCCATAAAGATGTGAGATATGACCTAAAATGGATTCTCAAACCTGAGGGACTGTTAACTCAGTTGGGTTCCTATCCCCAGAGATTCTGAGTCAGCAGGTCTGGGGTGGGGCCTAAGCGTTTACATTCCTAAGACGTTCCCAAGTGGTCTTCCTGCTGGTGGTGTGAAAGCCACACTTTGAGAAACACTTCTCTGAAGGATTTTAGATATGTAGAAGGGAGATGGCCATCAAGGGTTGAGATGAGCAAAATGGTAAGAGGCAGAAGAGGGGAGGAAAGCATATTTAGGAGGATTCTGAAGTTAAAAGGGTGTCTAATAGAAGAGTGGAAGAAAAGAATGTAAAGGATTTGGGGGTTTATCCTGTAGACCAATCAAAGTCATTGAACGTGCCTGAGTAGAGACATGACATGTTGGAAACTCTAATCTAGAACTGTTTAATTTGTCATCAGTATATTCCACGGTGTGGTACAGGACAGGGGAAGAGACAGAAGCAGAAAGGATATGTAAGAGCTTGTGAATTTATTTAAGTTGTTTAAAAGTCTATTTATATGCAGTTGTTTCCAAAGAGAGGAGAGGAAAGAAGTGCTTCTGGGGATGTTTGGTTCTGGCAAGAAGCGCGGGCCAGCGTTCCTCTGGGGAAAGAAGACAGAAGCAAACAAACAAAGTCTGAGCTTTGGTCTTCCGCTGTTCAAGTTTCCCTTAAAAGTGACGGCATGTGAAACTTCCTAAATGTAGAATATAAATGTCTTAACACAATAACTAAGAAAATGCCATGAAGGCTATGTTAACCAGTTGGATGAAAACATTTCAAATTGTATATAAAATCAGCACACTGTACCCCATGACTGCATTAATGCACACAACTATGATTTAATAAAAATAAAAAAGAAAGAGAAAAAAAAGAAAAGTTTTAAGGAAAAAAAAAAGTGACAGCATGGAAATCCTCAAGCCTGCTCACGTGCTACCCCAATTTGATGAGAGAATCTGCAGATTTTCAGGCAGTAAGTTGATCCACGGTGCTTTTCAATCCAGAAATGAGGAATTTTCTATTTACAGTTTTGACTCAAAAAGGCTCCAAATTTTGCCCCGCCCTGGAAGTGCATCATGAAAGGAGAATTTTCAATGTTTAAAAATGGATTATAATGGGATCACACTGAATCTTCTTCTTTTTCTTTCTCTGTGATGATAAATGTAATCTGTGGGACACTGATTCCATCTCAGGCAAGAGAAGTGGGCTGTGAGGACACACACACGCACAGCATTGAGCATCGGCCAGCTCAGCTCAGCTCTGAGAGAACTGCTGGGGCCTATGTCTGCAGGAAGCAAAATCAATGTGGGTGAACCCGAAAACTATCTAGGGGAAACTTTGGAAAGGTAGATGAAGGAGAAGATGAAAGACAGGGTGAAACCAGATGAAAGACAGTCCCAAGAAGCTCTTTGGATGACTCGAATCATTGTTTGATGTTGATAGCGCTATCTGTGAGGCCCCAAGGTAAGCCCATGAGCACTAGGGGCCTAAAGCCAACATGGGGTGGGGAAGGTTGAAAACCAACCTCTGCCAGTCTCCAAATGGCCTTGGCCTCTGTTCTCTGCAGCTCCACCTCGCTAGGCAACCCCTTTTCTCCTCTGTGGTTTTCCCCCCATTTCCTGCCTTTCTCCTTCTTATGCAACCACCACTCAGCTCCCTATGGGTTGAATGATAATTTAGCACAAATTCAATATTTTCAACATGTTTTGCAATAAAATCTCATTGCTTATGTTCTCTGTGGCTAGAGGGGCGGTGGCCTAGTGCGACTGTCCCAATTTTAGAGGCAGGAAAAATAGGGATAATGGATCAAGTGATTTTCAAGGGAAGAGATGAATAAGATTAGCACCCATTACTTTTTATCCCAGCAACTGAAGTAAATAGAAGAGCTGGATTGTAGTTCCATTCGGGAAAGAATGGAAAACGTTATTCTTTGGTACTCTTGTGTAATGAATGTGGTAACAGACAAGATGGCTATGCCAGTTTTCAATTCGCTGGAGGTTTTGAACATATTTTTAATTCCTCTGCCACAGTCCCAGGCTTCTCACGCATAACATGGAGGTAATACAATAGCTGGTATCTACCTTATAGGGTCATTGCAAGAATTAAATGATTTCCCACAGTTTGAGCATAAGGTGACAAATTTTAGTCCTCAAAAATTCCAAAGCTATGTACCCCACAACGTCTAGATGAAAAGGAATCATACAAATACGGGGTGAGGAGTGAGTGAGTGGTCACCACTCTTCCCGAACATTTTGGAAGTTAAACCCTTCATTTTTATCAGGGCTGGGTGTGCCCCAGGCAAATGGAATACAAATGGCTACAAGTGCCACCCCTACTCCTACCTAGCCCATTGTAGCAGAAGCCATGTCCCAGTTACTAGGAGGCCAAGAGTGTACTGTGCTTAGGCCCTGACACGATGCCAAGTTTATCTGTAACTACTAAGACAGGCAATCCTGCTAGTCACACCTGTGTCATCTCTCAAAGATGAGCCTTGCACACATCTTTTCCCTTCTATATGCCCAACTCTGAAGTTTTTGGTCCTGCTTTTACCTCTCTTGCTTTTCTTGTCCATCCCAATCCTTTTCACAGCGTCCCCTGTAACTCCCATGTCTCCTTTTGTAGCAAGCAACCCTGTGCAGGCCCACCCTTCCACAGTCCAGTGATAATTCAAATCTGCATCTCCCCTGAGGCTTGACTTGCTAAAGCTCTCTGAGGCAAGGGGTATTTATTCTGCTCTGTTTCACGGAGATTGCCATCATCATCCACTTGCCCTCTTTCCAAACTTTTGCTCCTCTAATTTTACATAAAAAGCTCTGGAGAATCTCCAATTTCAGGAAGATACAGTAGATGTGATTTTCCCTATTCCTAGTGCCAAGGACAAGGACAATCCCTGGTCATTACACATATAACAAACACGAGAAGAATCTGAAAGGCATAGAGAAGGCACGGCAGCTAGTGAGCCTGGGACCTGGCATAGAGAAGAAAGCACGGCTAGTGACCTGAGGAACAACAGGGCAATACATTTCCGAGGTCTTCTTTTTGCTTCACTCATCCCAGACTTGGACCTGAAGAAACTGGCAATCTTGGAACAGCAATAGGAGCAGATAAAAAAACTGCAAACAAAACCCTGCTCTCTCTAGCCAAAGCACCAGGAAAGTACCTAACAAGACAGAACCTTTAGAAAATAACCATTCTACTGAAGCCAAGCACCATGCAAAGAATGGTGGCCTCACCCCCAGGACTATCAGCACAGACTGAGTGAGTGGTCTTTTTTTTTTTTATTAAATGATAGCTGTGTATATTAATGCAATCATGGGGTACAGTGTGCTGTTTTCGTATATAATTTGAAATATTTTCATTAAACTGCTTAACATAGCCTTTATGTCATTTTCTTAGTTATTGTGTTAAGACATTTATATTCTACTTTTAGAAAGATTCACTTGTACTCTTGTAATCCCATATCTTTGTGTGTATGTGCCTGTGCTCACATATGTGTGTATGAGAGAGT